>JABUQX010124918.1:25000-36558 GCA_015478945.1 Trachelipus rathkii | reverse complement strand
CTTTATCGAGGAGGAAAATGGCTATTGCCTTATTGCTCATTCCTTACTTTCTCGAAAGCCGGCCGGATAGCAAGCTAGCTAGCGAATATTATAGAAAAAATGGTTTAGCGTTAATAATGTAACCGAGCGAGCGAACTATTCGAACAAAGTTTTCTTTCCCAATTATCCAAAAAGGGTTAGATTTGAGGGCGGGCTTGGGAAGCGGACGTGAGGGAGACGGATATTCGCGAAAGAAATTTGAACTTGTCGTTCGTCCCGTTATTAACGTCATTTTTTTTTCTCGGAATGAAAAAAAAATCTTAGTAAAAGCCGGTATTTTTTACTTAGTGCAAAATTTTTTTGGTTTTAAAAATTCAAAAGCTGATTCCGCCCCAGCGAATTGAGTATCTTGTCTTGTGATTTCTTTTGTTTTCTTGTGTGTGGAATAGAGAAGTGATTGCAGGTACTTGTTTTAGATACAAAGCCAAAATTTATCACAAGTTTAATTGATATTTTTTTTTTTTTTCTAGATTTTTATTTAAGGGGACCATTTCATTACTTTCATGATATATGCAAAACTTATTTTCCCACAGGCGCTGCAGAAGAAACAAAAAACACGCGACGGATAACCCAGACATACACACGCAACACACACATACACACCACGCACACACCAAACATAACCACAAAACAACAACGGCACGCGAACCTCTTAACCGCTTTTTCATTTTCCCTATTTCAACAAAACAAACGACGTTCGCGATAGCGGCTACGCACCTTCCCTCTTCGACATTCCGGTCGGAATACCTTTATCAGACTTGACGGATAAGTTACCGGGCCGGTCATAAGCAGCCCGCCAAGAAATCCATTATTGCGTTCTCGATTTGATAAAACTATTCCGATCGATGGGAGGAATCAGTGAGCGGGCATTTCTGAAATAGATGATGGTTTCCTTGCTGTTTCGCTGCGCTGTACGGCCAATGGAATGGTAGTATAGTTTATTTACCTTTACAGTCCGCTTAACACGGGTAACTGACTGGTCTAGCCGCCACTCTCTCGAGCGTCAGATTGCGCGTCTATCGACGACGCACACACGTATAGTTTAAGTTAGTTCAGTCCTCGATGCGATAGCTTCTGCCTTCTATCTGAGGTTGAGAATTTGTCCCGAAGCGTTCCGACATAGCGTCTTAGTTATAAGGGGTTAGTATAGTTATGCGGGTCGTCGATTCGTGTCTTTCTTCTTATCTCCGACTTGTTCCCTGTCCTTTAAATTAAAAATATTATATCGACCGATACCTAAGAGGCGGTCCCAGGGGTTCGCGATATTACACATTCTTTTCACGGACTTTTTTAAAAACCACTGATTTCCACTCTTCTTCTTACCATTACCCACCTTTTGCTATTAAAACATACACTGCATAACCCCAGCAACACATCACACTATTACCAGGTTTTGAACGCTGATTGAGGACAGGCACCTTCACGGGCTCCCTTCCTGTCTGTCAATCGTACGTCCCCCGTCGTGAGAGCCCGAAATAATTCTTGCGCAATCCCTCCGAAAACAAATCTCATTCACGGACAACCAAAAACCGATCGATATCGCTCCGAATGGAAAAGATAATAATCGCGGATTAACGGGACGATTCGCCCATTCGCTCTATTTTTTCATTTCGTTACAATGACACGCACATCCGGCGGAAGATTTTCGCATTCCACGGCATTTGTACATTCGGGGATGTCGTTTCACTTGCGGACGTTCGTTCGTATGGGCACCGAGGCCTATTTCCCGTCCTATTATTTATTTTTTATATAAACGAGCCGGACGAATCTACGATCGGGACCAGGTCACGGTTCCGCGAAAGCTCGTTCGAATAAAAGGCGGAAATCTGAATCATGTATCGTGGTCATATTTTTCTTCCTAATCGATCGGAAAGAACCGAGGGACACATTCCAACAAACACAACACCAACTAGGAGGTCGAAGACTAGCTAAAGGATGACAAAACTTTTGGTACCGGCACGTTCTGCCGTAGTACCTTGCTCGCAGCCATTTCATTTCTTTCTTTTCTCGCGCGGTTTCTACAAAAATTTATCAAAGGGAGGGAAAAAATGCTACACTGCTTAATCCATTTTCCTCTCTCCGAAACCGGGGCCCGAATAGGCAAAGTAGCTAGCCGAAATATTTTAGAGAAAAAAAATGGTTTTAGCGTAAAATGTAAACCGGGCGAGCGACTATCGAAAATTTGCTTTCCAATATTCCCAAAAGGCGGGTTAGATGAGGGGGCGCTTGCGGAAAAGGGCCGGACGTGAGGGCCGGATAATCGGAAAGAAATTTGACTTTCGTTTGCGTTCCCGTTATTAACGTCAGGGTTTTTTTTCGAAATAGAAAAATGCGAGTACAGTACGGTATTTTTACTGGCCAAAATTTTTTTTTTGTTTAAAAAGTTAAAAAGCGGTTCGCCCCGCGAATTGAGGTAATTTTCATTGATTTTCTCTTTTTATTTTTTGTCCGTTCCGTTTGGTGTTCTCTTTTTTTTTTAGATATTAATGTGTTTTTGTATAGGTAAGTTTAATGATTTTTTTTTTTTTTTTTAGAATTTAAGGACCATTTAACTTTACTAATTGTATATGCCAACTTTTTCCCTAAGCGTCTGCAAGGACAGAAACAAAAAAAACACCGCGCACCGACGCGATAAAAAAACCCCAGGGCGGGCGGATAACCCCAGGACGCCACACACGCACCCAACAACCACACATACAACCAAACCACACCACGCGGGAACCCTCTCCGCTTTCATTTTCCCTATTCACAAACAAAACCGACGTTCGATAGGCAAAGCTTACGGCCTCCCTTTTCGATTTCGTCGAATACCTTTATCAGACTTGACGGATAAGTTACCGGCCGGTCATAACAGCCCGCAAGAAATCCATTGCGTTCTCGATTTGATAAAACTATTCCGATCGATGGGAGGAGTCGGTCAGCGGCATTTCTGACTAAGTTGTTGGGTTCCTTGCTGTTTCGCTGCGCTGTACGGCCAATGGAATGGTAGGGTATTTACAGGTCCGCTTACGACTGGTCTAGCCGCACTTTCGAGCGTCAGATGGGGTCTATCTCGCACGACGAACACCGTTCCGTATAAATTAGTCGTCCTCCGATGGATAGCTTCTCCTTCTATCTGAGGGTGAGAATTTGTCCGAAGCTAAAGCGTTCGAAATAGGTAGTTATTAAGAGTTAGCGGGTCGGTCGATTCGTTGTTCTTCTCTCTCTCTCTAATTATTAATTTTCCTTTAAAATCTAAAATATTATTAATATCCTCCGATACCTAACGAGCGTGCCCAGGGTTTCGCGATTACACATTTTTTCCGACTCTTTTAAAAACCCTGATTTTCCACTTCTTCGTTAACTATTTACCACCTTTTCTATTTTTAAAACATACCTCGCATAAAAAACAGGACACTACTCACACTTACAAGGTTTTGAAACGTGATTGAGGAAACGGGCACTCACGGCTCCCTTTCCATCCGGTACGCCCACGAAACTTGTAGGTAGGAATCTTCCTTCCCCTCCGAAACAATCTCATTCACGACACCAAAAAACCGATCGATTCATCGCGCTCGAATGGAAAAATAATATATATCGGCCGTTACCGGACGATTCGGCCCTATTCGTCTATTTTCATTTCCCGTACATTGAACGCATCCCGGCGAAGAGATTTCGCTTCCACGCATTGTTCATTCGGCGGAAGGGCGTTTTCATTGCGGATCGTTCGTCGATGCGGCGACCGAGCCTATTGTCCGTCCTATTATTTTATTTATTTTTTTATATTATATATATAAAACGAAACGCAGCCGGAACGGAAAATCGATCGGACCGAGGTACCGGTTTTCCCGGCGAGCTCGTTCGGAATAAAAGGGGTGCGGGACGGAAATCCTTTAACAACTGTGTTAAATCGGAGCTATAGTTCAATTTTAAATACGTTGTTTTATTTCTAAAAAATCCTTTTGGTTGCATTTGTACTAAATAAATGCTCGGTGGCGCCGCGGTCGGAACCAAACAATTTCCCCACCCAAACAACCCCCCCCCCCCCCAAACACCCACCACCAACCCCCCCAACCAAGTTGTGGGATGCGAAATTTTCTCGGCAAAGCGTCTAAAGGCGTGAATAAAGAGCGCGTATAAAAGCGATTTATGGAAACAAAAAACTTTGGTCACGGACCGTTTTCTATGCCCGTACTATAGTACCCTTGGGCTTGCGGCGCATTCTTTCTTTCTTTCCTTCCTTCCTTCGGTTTCTTCAAAATTTATCGAGGGAGGAAAATGCTACTGCTTATCCATTTCCTCTCTCGAAAGCCTCCTATAACTTCTCTAAGCTAACGAATATATAGAAAAAATGGTTTAGAAGCGTTTAATAATATAACCGGCGAGCGACTATCGAAATTTCTTTCCAATATCCAAAAGGGGTAGATGAGGGCGCTTGGGAAAGCGGACGGGAGGGAGAGACGATATTCGGAAAGAAATTTTGTCTTTCGTTCGTCCCGTTATTAACGTCAGGTTTTTTTCCGGAATGAAAAATTGCGATACCACTACCCTAATATAACAAATTTTTGGTTCTTTTAAAATAAAAAGCGTTTCCCCCGCGAATGAGTAAAAATCAGATTTCTTTTTTGTTTCTTGTCCGTTCCGTTTTGTGTGCTGTTTTTTTTTTTTTTTTTTAGATTTAAGGCCATTTTTTTCATTACAGCGTTTAATGATTTTTTATTTTTTATTTTTTTTTTTTTAAATTAAGGACGATCTATTTACCCTTGGTATTATGCAAACTTTTTTATCCCTACAGGGCGCTCAGAAGAACCAAACACGCTGGGACGATAAACCCAGACACCCACACAATTTCAACGGCACCACACACCACACAAAAACACAATTCACGCGGAAACCTCTTTCCGCTCATTTCCCTATTTGTCCAACCAAACGACGTTTCCGATAGCGGCTACGGCTTCCTCTTTGATTCGTCGAACGTTTTTATCACATAAGGGAGATATGATCCTGGGTCCCGCCAGTACGGGCCGGCTTGGCCATTGGGTCAATCTAAACATAGATATTCCTATTTTCGATCGATGAGAGGATGGGTAAGCGGCATTTCTGGACTAAATTATTGTTTGGGTCCTTGCTTTTTCGCTGCCGGCGTACGGCCAATGGACAATGGTAGGGTCAGGGTATTTACAGGTCCCGCTTCCCCGGAACTGGATCGTACCGCAACTTTCGAAGCGTGCCGAATGGGGGTCTTAATCGAACGACGATGACACCCGTTTATAGTTATGTCAAAGGTCCTCCGATAGGATAAGCAGCTTCTCTCTACCGGAGGGTGAGATTTGTCCGAAGGCGTTTCCCAAAATAGCGTTTAGTTATAGGGTACGATTTAGCGGATCGGTTCGGATTCTTTGTTTCTTCTCTCTTCCGGATGCCGTCCCTTAAAATACTTAAAAAAAATTACTATCGGGGGACGATACCTTACGAAGCGTTGCCTCCAGGTACCGCGGTTTACGACATTTTTTTCCGGGGGACTCTTTAAAAACCCTGATTTCCACTTTTCTTCTAACTTACTTACCACTTTGCTTTTAATTTTAATACAGTCACAACTCGCATAAACGCAGACCACTATCAACAACTTACAGGTTTACGAAACGCTGTGAACAGGGGGGACGGGGACCCTTCACGCGGGCTTCCCAGACATCGAACGTAACTTTAATTTAGCGGAGCCCGGAAGCATAATTAGCGGCGGCTTCGCATCCCTCCAAAAAACGTCGTTCCGCATCCACTTCATAAAATGATGGCTCAGCGATCGAATGGAAAGATAATATATCGCGTTACCGACGATTCGCCCTATTCGTCTATTTTTTCACTTTCCGTAACCTTATGAAACGCATCCCGCGAAGATTTTCGCTTCTCCCGCGCATATTTGTTCAATCGGATGCATTCATTGCGGAAACATTCGTCAATGGGCGACCGAGCCGATTGGTCCGTCCTAATATTTATTATTTTTTCTATATAAACACGGACCGAAAACGAATCGATTCACCGATCAGTTAGGCGAGCTCGTTCGGAATAAAGGGCGAATCTTACGGTATCGTTGGTCATATTTCTTTCTCTGAATCGATCGGAAGAAGAACGAGACACATTCACAAAATTACACAACACAACAGGAAGCGGTCGAACGGAAGAAAGATAGCTTAAAAGCGATGACAAAAACTTTGGTACGACCGTTCTGGCCGTGGAGTACCTTGCTTCGCGCGCATTCTATCCTTTTCTTTCTTCCTTACCTTTCGTTTCTCAAATAGGTATTATTTATCGAGGGAGGAAAATGCTACTGCTTATCCATTTCCTCTCTCGAAAGCCGGCCCGGATCGCAAAGCTAAGGCTAGCCGGAATAATTTAATAGAAAAACATGTGCAGCTTTCGTAGACCTAGAATGTAACCGGCGACGACTATGCGAAAAAAATTTCTTTCCATATCTCCAAAAAGGGTGTTAGATGAGGGACCTGGGTGAAATTCCAAAAAGAAAGAGGACCGAGAATTCGAAAGAAAAGAGAGAAGGTGAGGGAACTAATCAAGCTCAACAACCCAACCAGGTTTCTTCTTGAATAAAAAATTGCCATTACGGTATTTTACTGGCAATTTTTTTTTGGTTTTAAAATTAAAGCGGTTCGCCATCGCGAATTGAGCGGTTTAAAATCATATAACTTTTCTTTTTTGGTTTTTTTGTTCGTGTGTGTTTGTGTGTTTTTCTTTTTTTTTAAGAGAATTTAAGGCACTTTTTTTATATTAGGTTTAATTATTTGGATTTTTTCTTTTTTTTTTTTTTTTTTTTTAATTAGGAACCAATTTGCTTTAAGGTTACTCAGAAGATAACTTCTTTTTCCCTACAAGGGCGCTTGTGCAGTAAAGAAACCAAAAAAAACACTCGCGACGGATAAAACAGGGACATCAACATTTCCCTAGCGCAAACACACCACACCCACCCAAAACAAAAACACCAACATTTCCAACGCCGGGAAACCTCTTTACCCCGCTTCATTTCCCTAGTGTCTCAACCCAATACGGGGACGGTCGATTAAGCGGGGGGCTTACGGGGGCTTCCCCGCTCTTTGAAATTCCACGGTCGGAAAGGTTTTTATCTTTTTTCTTTTATCGGGACATAGAGGGGATATGTTCTGGTGTCCGCCAGGAGGTTTTACCGGGGGCCCCCGGCTTTTCATGGGGTCATCTAAAAAAAAACACATATTTAGATATCCTATTTCGATCACCGAATGAGAGGAGTTCGGTTAAGCGCCATTTCTGACCTAAGTTGTTGGGGTTTTCCTTGCATGTTTTTCTCGCTGCGCTGTAACGGGCCAATGAATACGCATAGGGGCTCGGTATTTAACCAGGTTCCGCTTTTCGACTGCTCTAGCCGCACTTGCGGAGCGGTCGAGAATGGCGGGTCTCCTATCGGACGCGACTTGACCACCTTTAGTAGTTAAAGTCAGGTGGTTCCTCCGATCAGATCAGCAGGGCTTTCTTCTTTCTATTTTTCCGACGGGGAGAATTTGGTCCGAAGCGTTTCCCAAAAGCGTTTAGTTGGAGGTTAGAGCTTAGATCTAGCGGACGGTCGATTTCTTTGTTCTTCGCTTCCTCCGGGGACCTGCCTGCCTAAAAAAAAAATATTATATCGAACGATACCTTACCCGAGCCGTGCCCAGGGTTCGCGATTAACACCATATTTTTCCGACTCTTTAAAATCCCCTTGATTTCCAAACTTCTTCTATACATACCACCTTTGCTTTTTTGTTTAATAAAACACGTACACTCTGCATAACAGGCGACACTAATCACACTTTACAGGTTATCCAAACCTCGTATCGAGAACGGGGTGACGCTCACGGGCTCCCACTGTTCATCGTGTCCCCGTCGTGGACCCCAAAATCTTTTCGCCATCCCTCCGAATAATCGATATATCTCATTTCATCGACAACCAAAACATGAGAGCGATCACTCGATTTCGGAACTCGAAAATGTAAATATCTTTGTGTTACTCACCGGACGATTCAGCCTTATTCGTCCTATTTTTCATTTCCGTACATGAACGCGCATCCCGGCGAAGATTTTCGCGTCAGCGCATTTGTTCATCGGGATGCGTTTCATTGCGACGTTCGTTCGATGGGCGACCGAGCCTATTGTCCGTCCTATTATTTTATTATTTTTTTTATATAAACGAGCCGGAACGAATCGATCGACCGAGGTCGGTTCGCGAGCTCGTTCGAATAAAGGCGAATCTTTACAGTATCGCGGTCATATACTAAGCTCAGTTTCGAATAATAATGTAAAGCGACATCTTTTACGCGTTATCCTGCGTCATATTTCTTTTCTATAATCCATCGAAGAACGCAGTACACAATCACATAAACACACACATACGGAAGAGGTCGAGATAGCTAACAGCGATGCACAAAACTATACGCAGACAGCTCCGTCTCTGATTTCATTTGACAAACAATTCGCGAATTCTTCTTCTTTTTCTTTTTCAACTTTCGCTTCTTAAAATTTATCGCAGGAGGAAAATGCTAATTGCTTAAAATCCATTTCCCTTCTCCTCTCTCGCGAAAGCCGCGCATATCCCACCCGCGATAGCAACTAGCTAGCTAATATTATAGCAGGTGTAGATTTTGGCAGAAAATTTGGTGTACATGCTCATATGTAACCGAACAAACGACCGAACTATCGAAATATCTATATTACCGTATAGCATAATCAAAAGAGCTTAGATGATCTGTGGCTTTATCGGATGGGCGGGGAAGCGAACGGAGGAGACGATATTCGGAAAGAAATTTATTGCACTCTCATATCGTTCATCCCGTTATATAACGTCCAGTTTTTTTTTCTCGCGTAATGAAAAAAATGCTCCGAGTACCAGTACGTGTTAATATTTATACTGAGCAATTTTTTATTTTTTTTTTATGCGCTATGAAAAAAAAGCCCACTTCTTCTCTACTATTACGCTTTTTGCTTTAAACAGCATACACCAGCACATAACAGAAACACTATCACACTTACAGATTATCGAAACGCCTGCATGACGCGGACCGGCAACCGCTCACAGGGCGTCCCCTTCGTCATCGTAAAGTACCCCGTAATCCTGGATGCCCACCCCAGCGATAAATATCTGAGATTCCTCCGCCAAACAAATCTACATCACTCGAACCAATCAACCAAACGACAAACACAAAACGATCGAATAGAAAGAAAATATATCGCGCCGTCGATGAATCATTCGCCATATTCGTTATTATTTACTGTAAACAGGTTAAATGTCGTGTGATCATTAATTATCGCATGTTTTATGTCCCAGATTTGGGGCCTCCGGGATGCAGTCATTGCAGGAATTCATTCCCTGCGGCGCGCACCGAGATATCCGGTCTGTCTTCCGTATTATTTTATTTCTTTTATTATAACCGATGCAGAGGACCGATCCGATGCAACGGCTTTGTTCTCAAGGGCTCGTCAATAATGAAATTGCTTCGCCGACATGATGTCTCGATTGGCCCTGTATTATTTTTTTATATTCGATTAACAACACGACAAAACGCGCGCACAGCACGATACACGACGCTGGAAGAGAGGTCGAAATTAGCTAAAACAATGCCCTGACTAAAAGTTTAGGTGCAACGTTCTGCCGATAGTACCTACTCCACTCGCGCGCGCCTTCCTTTTTTCCTCTACATCCATGCCCTTACTTGTTATTAAATTTACGTTTAAAAAAAATTATTTAATTAAGGCCGTTCTTATCTTTTAATGGTTCATGAACCAGCGCACACAGCAAACAGACAGCGATTAATTTATTAATTCGCACAGCGCGACCGGATAGCGGATAGTATATGTAGCGTTTAAACAGGCAGGTGGTTTTGAAGCTGCCACCGTCTGAAAGAAAAAATCGTGTTCACTCGTTCCAACGTTCATTTTTATTAGAACGGTACGAGAAAATTTTCTGAGATTCTGTCGATGTCCGAAAGACAGACACGACGCGCATTAGCGCAAACGAAGGAGATTCGAAAAGAAAGATAGCTACAGCGATGACAAATCTACTAATAAAAAAAAATTATAGGAATGAAAAAAAAGAAAACAACTATATATTTTAAATTTTTTTTTTTATCAAACCTTTTGGCGTAAAACACAACTTTTGATTTCGAGATAAAATGACCTTTCCACAAAAATTGTTAGTTAAAAAAAAAAATATATTTATTTGAATAATTTTTACACTTGAAAAGTGTTTTTAAGTGTAAAAATAAAAAAAAAAGATGTTGAAAGAATTTTGAAAGTATTTAAAGTTAATGGCTCTTTTGAGTCATATTATCCATCCCGTTGGAGAGGCCGAAATCGTTACTAACCCTTTTATTTTTCTTATGCGGTTTTTAATCCGTTTACGAACTTGTGAGATCGGGATGTTTCATCGAATGAGTGTTGTAGTGAACGACAAACCCATCCATTCTTCCCTTTATGTCGATTACAATAGCAATAAGGTCTGGCGCTATAAAATGAAAAGACAAAAAAGGACAATATGAAACATTTTTAAAAACGAGATAATGTAAGAATATATATGGTCTAATTGGTGCTTTTTAACCGAGCCTGTCTCATATCTAACGAGATTATTGGAGAAATTATTCTCATTCTCGTAATCCCACTCTGTTTGCAGTTTCCATTCGAACAATCTGCGATGTTTGAGGTCAAAATTTTCTCGACATTCGACGCCGGTAACTTCTTCAACGCCAGCAGCTAAAACGAGATTTTTTAGCATAAAAGAACTATTTATAATTTTTTCTGGTTCCAAACGATCATTAATCAGCGGAGGCGGATCGCATTGCTTGAGTAATCGTTCACAAAACGAAAAATGCAAAATTATTTCCAGTGTGGTGCTGGGACTGGCTTTATAGAGTAGGCGAATTAGCTTATCGAAATCGACCCTAATGATGCCACAATTGACGTCTAAGCATAAGCTGATTTTATTTATTGGGTCACGGGATGATAAAAAATCCCACATTTCTTCAAGGAAATCAAGATAATCCATTATTAATATTTTTGAATCTCCTTCTGGGAATTTTTTAAACTCAAATAGCGCATAATCATTATCTTTATTAAATAGTATACGCCTTTGACATTTTATTTGGAAGTCAATTACGTTCGGGAAAATTTCCCACAATTTAGGGATGTCGATTTTTCCTTCGTTGTCGTGCATATCCTCCATAATTAATTTTAGCGTTTCAATCTTGATTAATGGCCTCGCATTTCTAATCGCTCTATTAAAATTTACAAAGCTTTCTAGATTTAATATTAGGGTTTTCAAATGTTTATACCCGTTATTTAAACTACCAAAAAAATTAGCGCCGTCTTCGAGTATTTGGTCTCCCCGGAACGTAAATTTTATGGCGCTTGGAATCTTAAGCTTAAAATCATTGTAGGGCTCCTGCAGCAAATACTCGACTGGATTTGTCAGAAGGTTGGGATCCGCCCTTATTAATTTTTGGATCGTCACAAACTTATCCAGGTCGAGA
>JABUQX010124918.1:0-20000 GCA_015478945.1 Trachelipus rathkii | reverse complement strand
TTTCCAGGGTAGAATGAAAGCTCTAAAAAATTTGATATTATGAAGTGTTAAATAATTTTTAACACCTACATCACTTAGAAAGTTTTTGATGTTTTGTACTGAGCTAACTATGCTACTACCCTGATCGCTAACTATAAGTTGTGGGAATCCAAAATCAAACACCTGAAATTGAAAAGCAGAAATAAAAGTCATTATCTATATTTTTACATAGAATAAGATTTACTGCTCTTGTATATATGTAAGTTATAATCAATATGTAAACCGTTCCTAGTGCATTGGTTATTTTTACATTAAATGGTCCAATGTGGTCCAGAAATATTTCTCTGATGAGGATTTGAGAAAGATTTATTCAATAATCTTTATAATGGTTTTGATTATTTTTGGTTCAACTATACATTAGTTTACACTTTATTCAACTTTGATCATTTTTCTTGACTACTGAGTAGCTGTGGGAATGTAAAACTCTTTTATCAGTATAACTAAGAGTTTGTATACTCCTGTTTGTTTCATTTTTACATGCAACTCCTTTATTATTATTATTATTTCAGTTAATTTATAATTTTTATGCAACAAAATTGGATTTCTTTGATTAAAATCAAGATTTAATTTGCAAATATACTCCTTACTCTAATAATATTATATTTATCGAGAAAAAGATTAAGTTTGGTGTTCAAATTCGTCTCCTTGTGCTTTCTGGATTTTTTAAATATTGATATGTTTATAAAAAAAATTTCTTGGTGGCACTGCCTAATAATGACATTACAGGTTTGGTTATATGAACATACTGAATTTGGATCATAATTGGAAAGCAAACTTTGGTTTTTCTCATGTACTTTTAAGTTTTAAATTATGAAAACATTTCCTTACATAATGTGAAATCTTGCAAAGTTTATCAAAAGAAGAAAATATATCTAGTATAAATAAGAGTACAAAAGAAAAAGTTTGAATATTATCTTTAAAACCTATATTATTATTATATAATGGATTTGTAACAGTAACTTTTAACCGATCGTTATTATTATTTAATATAAGCCCGTTTAAATAATTTGAATTTTTAATAAACCTTTGTAAGAACCACAGCGAGTTACATAATAACTAGGATTTTGAGATCCTTCATAGTGGTGAAAGTTATAGGATGTTTTTCACTTGCCCTTTCAATAAAATTCAGCTGATTATTAATAACTAACCCTTTCTTTTCTACTTCATTTAATTTTTCTACCTTATTTTACTATCCAATTTAGAGTTACCATTGAATCAGTTTATAAATGTAATTCATTTATTTTTAATGGTGTAAAGTTATTAGTCAAGTTTTCAAGCATTTTTATTACACACTGAACACCAAATCTTATAGCAAATAGTTCTAAAATCGAGATAAACCTATTATTATTTTTATTGGAAATTATTTTGCTTTTTGCACATAAAAAATGCCACTCACTACTATTAGTTTTTTGTAGACATAGGACATTATCATACATGTCTTTACTAGCATACGTAAATGTTATAATGTTATATGAGGAAGAATAATTCGCTATAAAAATTATTAACTCCGGTTTTTTGCTGTTATTATACTGTGAACAAATGTTTTTATATTCCTTTAATATATTTTTATCCAATTTTCTGTCCAAAGATATATCTTTATTATTTTTCAATTTATGTAAACATAGTTTGACTCCATTCTTTCAAGGAAGACCATTATTTATTGGGTCAAAGAGATTATTTATTGAAGATAAAATAGATCTCAAAGTGTTTGCTTTGGGATCCATTTCATTGTTTTTGTTATATATCGTATCATTTTCAGTATCCCACATCATCTGTGATAGCACAATATGATTATTTATTGGCTCATCTACGTTATTGTTATTGTTTAATTCATTTTCATTTAATTATTTATCCTCTGGTGAATTACTATTGAATTGTTGTAAATTAAACCCAAAAGTGTTAAATGTTACATGTGATTTATGAACAGCACGAATAATGTCACTTTCAAAAGATGAAGAATATCCTAAATTTTCCATGTAGGATAGGTTATACAAACTCTAATTCAGTCCAAACTCAAACTCGTCATATGTGTCAACATGCAATAATTCAATACTAACATTATGTAAAGTGCTAATATGAGAATAGAAGGGCTACATCTTATGCCGAAAGGAGGTCGCATTAACTTATAAGAAATGACACTAAAGTCGTTTACGTTTGTTTTTAAATTACAAAAAATGTAATTTTTCTGTATCTTTTAAAGGCAATTTAACCTGATGACATGCTTTCTTCAGATCTAATATATGAAATATTTATTAAATCTAAGTAAAGTTAACGCAATATATAATATGTTATTTAAACTGGGTCCTGGTGAGCTAATATTATAATGAGACAAATTATTTGGTTTCTTTTTATCACATAAATTTGAAAAATAAATTATTCTGAATTTTGTCGTTTCTACGTTTTCTCTAAAAACTAGATTATGGGCTAAAAATATACCTTGTCATTTTTTTTTAAATTTATTTCAGCGGGTTGAATGACGCCTTTGTTTAGTTGGTTAATTATGTCATTATTATAAGCTTCTAGCTTTAGAGACTTTTTTTTTAATTTTATAAGAGTTGACTTAAACACACAATTAGCTAAATGAAATTTTTTTGGCAAAAGATTCATTAATTTATTATTCCACAAACAAGGCATAATCAATCTACCTGTCTCAATATCTATATCAGTGCTTATAATCATATATTTTATAAGCTCCATGTCCAGTTCAGAGAATTTTATGGTACATTCATAATTATCGTAATTTAATAATGTTTTTAAATTTCTATCTACCAAATTGTTATCAGCGCCCAAATTTATGCTTGTATTATTATTTTAGTCTAAAGATCAAATAGAGCAATCCATCTCTAGCAATTCAATTTTATTTTCAATTTTGATATTTATTTCGAGAAGGTCTGCCAGCTGTGAACCTTTTTACATACTATAAATGTTGAATTTTTTTATTAATTTATTTAAGTCTCCAGATAATAAGATTCCCAGAGGAAGTAAAATATAACAATGAACTGTTATTAATTATCCGAAATGAAAAAGCATTCACAGGTAACATGAGCTCCATTCACACCTAACAGTATATGGAACTCCTAATTATTTTTATTTATAAGATTCTTATCATCTAAAGGTATTTTATGTTCACCAAATGCCTTTAGTGTGGGGGTGGTATATTCACTCTGGTTTGTATTGTAGGGAAAACAGCAGCCACATTGCTGTTTGTTTTATTATTTATTTTTACCTCAACTTCCATGATAGAAGTTTGATAATATTTAATTTCATTAAAACCTTTTTTGATAAGCATAATTCCAGATTGAATAACTTTATGTTTATTTTTTTTGTGCCATTCTTTGTGATATAAAATTAATTTCAGATTCAAAATCGCACAAAGCTCTCAAATCTTGGTTGTTATTATTTTTATTTATACATATTGTTGTGAATGTGGGAAGAGTTATGCTTTGAGGACTTTACATTCATTGAATTTAACTCTAAGCAATTTGCTACTTGTTCTGAAGAAGGATTATTAATGGCGGTTGATATTTAGTTCAAATATATTGGTTGATATTTCTGCTTGTGCATTATTTTAATTTTCATTGTTTTTGTATTTTTGCTTTCTGATTTTTAATTTGCAAATCGTCTAGGTCTTGTGTATGTTTTTATTTATACAAGTGTGTGGTGAAGGTCAGCGCAGAGGGTGACTGTTGTGAGTGCGTGGTACATTTAAGAAGCTTACCTAACAAACAATTTCGCTATTTGTTCTGAAGAAGGATTTTCTACAGGAGTAATCCTTAGCTATCAACAAATTGGGGGTGATTCGGCTACTTGTGCATTATTATTATCTTTTATATTTTTTGGCTTTTAGTGCGAGCTTAGGTCCCACTCTTGTTTTTCATAGCATCAAGAATTGCTGAGTGCCATGAGTTTACCAATTTCTAATTTAGCATTAGAAATTTAAAACTACATTTTCAATTTTATTCATTCAAGTACCCACATTTAATACCAACCCTCCAATTCTGTTGATTTATTGTGCAATTTGGATTCAGGTGTTTTGAAAATTGGGCAACTATACAATTTATTGTCCATACAATCTGCTGTGTTATGAATGTTATGACAAATGAACAACCCACCCTTTTTGTTGTTTCAGTGTTTGTTTTTTGTTTTTATTCCACAATCAATGTTCACGTAGCTAAACTCAATGCCTCCTTTAGTTTCTCAAAATCTTGCTGATGAATAGGCTCCCATTAGGTATGTGATTTTCATTTGTTTTTGTATTACTAACCCACTTCTTCCCACAGTCTATTATGAACTTCAAATTGCTCATTATTTAAAATTGTTGATCCTAATTTGGATATGTATTATTTGTAATGTTTATGTATCATTGGTTTGAATACTATAAAGGAAAATGATTCCACAAAAAAATTATTGGCAAATCACTTTACTACTTTTCTATTTTCTAAACATATCGAATTGCTTCGCAAATTCTGAATTAAGTCTAAATCATAAAATCTATTATTTAATTTAGTTTATTCAGTTTTTCAGTATTTGAGTATTGTGTAAAGGTTTATTTACTGAAGGCACTTTAAAGCAAATTTTATCTGCCATCATGCGATAGATCCATATCTGGCCATAGGGGCTTTTTTGGTATTAAAGATTTTCCGCGTGGACCTTTGCAGTTGTTTCATTAGATCACAGCAGGTTGCAGCACATTTATCTGTATTTCTCTCTACCTCCATTATTTCCTTCAAGAGTTTTTTAGACACCTATCAAAGTCTCAGGCCTTTCCATGCAAATTCAGGAGAGCTAAGAAGTTCGGGGTCGTTTAAACCAGAGGAACCTTTGCATTATGATTATCTATTAGAAAAACATTCTGCATAGGACTTATTTCTTTTCAATTTCCACTTATGAGAGATGAGATGCAAAGCATAGCTACTCGATTTTTTCACAAATTTTATCTGCGCTTTCAAATGTGAATTTTGACAGTCAGCGTAAACTATTATATTTATGTATTTATTCTTACTCTGTAAACTTCTTTTTAATTTTGTTCTTTAAGATTTAAGATGAGACCTTTAACCATTGATTCAGTGTATAAATCTGATATCCAGCCGTGATCTTAATTTATCAGTTTGACAATAGCCCTTATTTGTTGCCTCTTGTTTGACGAAGACAAAACTTGTGAAAGTAATGAGGTTGGGCTTGCCGCCAGTCACTAATTAGTGTCTCAACAATTTACATTCCTCCTATCTCGGCCGTCCATTACTCCTAACTTGACAAACATAACTCCTATGCTAAAAATGCTTTTAAATATTGGATATTCAAATTTCATTTATTTATTTCATGTTTTTTTTTTTTTTTTTTCTTTTTCTCATATATTTGTCAGTCGCGCGATAGGCCTCGGTGGCTCTCAACTCATCTATCTGTCTTATAAGTTTAATAACTCAATAACTTAACTAAAAAAATAACTTTACATAGTATACAGTACATAATTATGTACTGCGATTATATTGTTTTTTCTATAACATAATGTTGTCAGTCTCGATACTGTTTTATTGTCAGTCAAATCTTATTTATAATATTTATACTGCAATAATACAGTAATATGGTCACTATTGTTTACTAAAATTATTTAAAGGGCATAGGAAGGCATTCTATATTAAATAGAAAGATTTGAATATTTTATTCATTCAAAACTATGTGGCTTCAAACTGTCTTATTTTTTCTTCATAGTTCCAATAGCCTAATAACTTTTGTCTCAATTAGCGCCTATGTGGTTTCCACCAAAGCAAACAATATTTTTAAGGCCAACACACACCAGAATGAGGAGGGAATATTAGCTGTAGAACAAGTTAATGAGATACTGATGCCTTGGATAATTCTTCAAGTGGTGAACAGGAAAATAATATGAAAGGAAGAATGAAAATATTTTAGGGTGAGATAGAGAGAATATCAGTCTCAAAGATAGTTGATCTTAAAAACTTTCATTTACTAATAAAAAAATTCTTACAACTAAATTTTTTTATGCATTTTTATTAATCAAAAAAAAATTTATACAAAAATATTATGGCGGAAACGACAGTCGCTCTTTTGAGGGAGCTGATGTCTTCCTGTTCACTCTTCTGCTGAACTGAATTTATACCCAATTGTACTTATCCAGTTTGGAACCAATGAACCATTTGAAATGATGGGACTTTTTTAGCTCCGTTTCTGATAATTATTGATTTTAATTATTATTATATATTTAATATGATTATTATTATTTCATATTTTACAATGCTTATTATTATTATTATTATTATTAATTATTATTCATCGATCTTTATTATTACGTCCCATTGACATCATCCAAAATCAATGACTTGACTCTTAAATCCTTTTTTTTGAACTTAGATAGTAAACTTTTAGGAAATTCAGTTATTAATAAATAAATTTTTAGGTAAGCATTCTCTATCTTTTCATGCCCATAATCAAAATATGGACGAGCCGCAGTTAAAACTAAGATTACCCAAACAGCTTAAAAATGAATTAGTCTTGAATTGCTTAACCCTTTTTAGTTAAAAGAGGATCCCCTCTATTTTAATATATCTCTCTCATCCTGAAGGTGTTGTCCCCTAGCCCTTGTTTATCTTCAGGCTCTACGGTTGGTAGCCCTTAGGGGCCACCTGTTGTGGAATGATATGAAAAAAATTGAATAAAACCTATTGTGTTTTTTACAAAGAAGTACTTTTGATTCTTTGGGCCAGCGAGAAGTATATTGTATGTGTCTTATTACAATCCCTTTTTTTACTTAGTTATCAGATGCCAGTTGTAGGCCAGAACTGAACATTAGTCTCTAGCTCAGAGAAATTGTTATTTTAGGTCTGCACCTGTTTTTTCACCATTGCTCAATGTCTGCAAGAAATTAGCAGAGTGAGAATAATCTCACTGGTAACAAAACGTAAAAGTCAAACAAAACGAATACACAACGTCATGGCACATTTTAGGGTGTGCATTCCAAACTAAGCTATGCTATTGAGAATGTACTTTTCTTCTACTGCTTTGTTTTTTTTATTTTTTATTTTAATGTATGTCGTCATTATCACTCACAATAATGATTCAAAATCGAATTCCACATTTCAATATCTCGGCCCACCTTGAATAAAAAAGGAAAAAAAGAAAAAAATCAAGTAGTAGCTAACAGAATTACTATCTCATAACACCAAAACGGTAAATTCATAATACAGCTATTATATAAGCAAATAAGACCATAATATGACATTAGTTAACCGGTAGCATACCACCTATACATCCCGTTCTATACAATGTATTTCTTACATGTATTAATATCTAATACCTCATAATATATATACTATATATATATACTACGAAGTAAGAAACTTTATGGCATTTAATTGTGATATAAACTATATATTATATTAAATACACTAGTATATCATATATATATAATTAACTATATCTATATATATATACTATAATATGATAGAGTTCATCCCCCTTATGGCTCAACGTCATCCATTCAAAAATTTTGCAATCGTCCGTCTCGTGTACGCAAATGCATGAACTTTTCATGATCTGAATTACCTAACTACACCATATTATTGCAGGTGGACCATAAAACAAAAACTTCCCGCACCACATCCGTATATTCATGAAGATGATCAGTGGGCTGTCACGAGATCTGTGATGTAACGGTGCTGTACCTGTAGCATAAATAAAAGTGAGTCCTTAAAATCGCTCATTGGATTATTTATAATGTGATGTATTTACAATTATCACTTCTATTAAATGACTTGGAGTATGACAAAGAAACGTCGCTCAACGTACGTTCAGCTTCACATGGCAGCGTAAAGTTCCGGTGACAACCCAATCTCTCTCTCTCCCTCGCCTCTCCGCTGCCTCCAGGGGTCTGGCCCGGGCCAAGAAGGGATAGGACGCTGATCAGTCGTTTCCCATCCGTACCTACTTCACCATCAGGGTGAGTCTGAGCGAGCTGTTCATAAGAAGTAGGCCGATTAAAGATGCAGAAGCGTTCAAAATAAAAATCTCATTTTGCAAGAAGAGAAATATTTCTGCCATTCCGATAGTTGACCGGTCAGAGCCAGAATTGCAAACTACGCATGTATCTCATACGGATCTCTATATGGTACTGTAGAGGGGTATGAGTATGCTTATGGTACTAGTAAAACAGTGATGAATGTATATTGAGTCACAGTATATCAATTTAATGCCAAAGTTTTGGTGAATCAATTTGAGCCATGGAAGAACTCAAAATGAATCCGCTATGGTGACACAAGCCAGCAGCTAAAATACTGGACGATGTTGATGGAATTGTTAGAAAAACTTAAAACTGAATCGGTCACATGACGCATGTTGGTCAGCCACAGAAAGTTTATTTCATATTCTTGACTAGAAGTTTAAAGCATGTTAGACTTCTTTAATCCAATTTCTTCTTCTAAACTACATTCTAAACTACATCCTTTCTTTTTAGATAATACTTATATGAATTCGTCGGGACGACAGGTGATAAAACTAATACGATACTTGCGAGCATCAGTTACAAAGCCAGAGTAAGGTGAAATTGATCACTATTCAGGAAATTCTAGAGGTTGGGCGATGATATTTTAGATTTCTATATGAGTTAATGATAGCCAGCATCTCATTCTTTCCTTAAAGAACCACCTAGTCGCGTACCCGTAATTACATTGGAGCAAATTACCGTCTCTCTCCACAGACAATGACAGAAGCGAATTACGCGCCTTTATATGCTCTCCTCATTTCTGACTCCTCCTTCCTAGAATGGGGAATTCACTGGGAAACACCGTGAGCGTTCATGTCAAATACAATGGCTACAGGAAAGTCCCTGGTTTTCCTAACCAACATATGTTTACACGCACAGATCTCACCAGAAAACTCGATGGCAGTTGGGACATTCTCCCGACATTTAAAATCTGCTCTTGCAGCCATAAGTGCCTTGAACTCCATGGAATGGTTGACCAGATCCGTCCTGTACAGATATACGCACGACGACACTATATTGTCTGCCGAACGAGGGCGTCGAAATTAATGGCAGCAACAGAACCGTGTGCCAGCAATACGCCAAAACAGTAATACAATATTTGGAGATCTTGAAGCTATATTGCAACTAATACATTTCGTGATTGTGATGAATTGTACTTAAGTTTTCAAAATTTTTCCATTTGATCATTCTGTGTACGGAAATCATCTTTTTTTGAACTTGAACGAAAATTGTCACTTTTGTTATTATTGTTAGTTATGAAAAAGTCATTGATTTCTCTAATACAGGCTAAAAAATTTTTTTTGGTCAAACTCCTAATATATATATATAATATATATAATATATATAATATAATTATCATAGAAATAATAATAATAGATTACTATATATCATAGTATATATACTATATATATACTAATCTTATATATACATACTATAGTACCTACTATCTTCATAGTATAACTAATACTAGCTTATATAATACTATTTCAAATGGTTCTAAGCTGGATTTTGAACCCTTTACCCTTGAGTGGTACTCCAGATGTCTAACCTCGAGACCACGATGTGGTAAAAGACAACCCATCATTTTATCTCTGAAAGCTTAGCTCTTCCCAAGAGGAGCGAAGGGGTGTCTTGGACACCTACCTCCGACGGGATCCTCATACAACGATTACATAAACCCTAACATAATGTCGACTGTCGCTTCGATTGCACACACATCATCTTCTGAGACTATTACTAATAAATGCCGGTTAACATAATTTTAACCCACGTGTTGCCCGCACTGACCCGGGACGTGTGCCGCGGGTAGAACGGCCCAGTCGAGAGGAGTTTAGCGTGTCAACTCACACGCTTTAGCCTCTCTTCTTGGAAGCTAAGCCCCTTTCCGAAGGGTTAAAACGATATGGTTTTCCCTTTTAAGCCCAACTCGTGGTTCGAAGCGGGGTAACACTCTGGCATACCAGTCTCAAGAGTAAGCGGTTTCCAGAACCACCGTCTAGGGAAATACTAAGCCATTTATGCCGAAACTAGCGAGCTACAACAATAATTGCATTGCCGTTTTATTGCCACATAACATCATCTTTATACTATATAATATATAATATATACTTTGATATTATATTTAACAATAGTATATAGTATATACTATGTACGTATATTATATATATATAGTTTCAGAAGTATATTACTATATATACTTACGGTTCATATAATATAAATGTTACTATCTTACTATTAATAGCCATGTATAGTCACATAATATAGCCTTACGGCCATCACTTTAAGAGGGGGCCTTCAAACACGGGGAGGTTTTGAAGCAACCTGGTTGTCGGACATAGAACCTGTGCATGACCAAACAGCCCTCCCGCCTGCATTTCCAACTGTCCGAGTCCCGTGTCAGTCGACTTGAGTTCCTGACATGAGGACTTTGAAGGAGCTCATCACGGACAGAGGGTTATCAGGCTGGGGTTGCTTGATCAAACGTGCACCTCCCTGGCTCCACGACAACCCTATGGTACGCGCCCAAGAGCCAGAAGCCAGTGGGGAAACGACCTTTCAATTCACTTAGAAGAGCGACATATGACAGACCACGCCTGGCTATCACCCACCATCATGCGAGAAGGACTTGAACGAAGCTTTTGAAGATCTGAACAGCTGCAAGGTGAAGCAGGCGAAGCCACCCCACCTGTCTATGTACCCCTCATTCCCTCAGCAGGCACAGAGTACAGTTCAGGCTGTGACTCTTATCAAGTTACAATACCCTCTCGTCCACCCACTTCCGCGGTATGTGTGACGAACTTGTTCCACGTTGGGCTCCCTAAATGTTCTCAGGGCCTAACAGACGGTCATCCTGACTGGTTGACGAACTTTTGAGAAGCTCACAACGAGTGCTTTTCCTGAGACTTGAACTATGCACCTCTTGAATATTTGAAGAAGTGGCTGTGCCAGATTCGGAGATAACAAGGAAGAGGAGACGAGGAGGCTCCGAGTGACAACAGCCACAATGACTAACTACGTATATTACCAATCTCAGGTGTACGGATTACTATAATAATGACTATTATACTATACTATTAATATATCATATATATACTAAGTATATATATATATTAACATCACATACGGTATCATATATATATATATTATATATATAATAATTATATATAGAATACAACACACCTAACATCAATTGGTCGTTACTATAGGTCACATGGTTTTGATCATCATTCCTCTCCTCCCTGCCTCTCTCACTTCTCCCACCCTTTCGGCACCAGAACCCCAGAAGCACATTCTCTGGAGAACTCTGGGCGAGAAACGAGTTTTGAGGTCCTGCTGCGAAGAGGAGCTGCCTCAGTTCTCACTGATATAGGACGGAAAATCCCACCTGGTTAGCTTCTACTCGAGCCATTTGCCCGCAGAACAGAGGTGTTCTCTCGAGTTGTCTCCTAGGGCTTAAAGAGTTCCGGTACCAGCAAGAACGGACTTGCGGGATCAATGAAAAGGCCGAAAACCCTTTCTGTTGCGTTGGCTAGTTTAGCTACTTACCTAATACTCTCTCCTATAATACAAGTATATACTATATATACCGAGATAGTATCTTCATATATCTTATATATATACTAAAGTTACTTATAGCTATACTATAATATACGTTATCATCATATAAATAACCTGCTATATCTATACATCTTACTATATATACCCTATACTTCTACTTACAATTAAATTCGGTGTGTCATCTGCAGTAACTGATATATACTACACCTATCTAATACCTCATCACCCCCCCCCACCCTCCTCGATCTACTCCTACTACTATTCCCTATATATATTACTGTATAACATATATTATATATATAATAATATAATTACTCATATATATATATATAATATATAGCATATCCTACCTACGTACTACTACGGCTTACTATAATCATCTAACATACTATAGACTAGCTATATACTAATCATATATTTACTATAGCTATTAATCATATAGACAATCACATGTCATACTATCCCTCATATACTATATACTATATGAAAGCTTTCTTATATCAAAAATAAATATTTTACTAATAAAAGGGGAAAAAGAAAATATAAAAGCCTTTCGTGAGATCTGTCAGTGGAAAAAAAGAGATAACTGAGGAACATGATTTGGAAAGATGAGACTGGCTGGATTACAATGGGGGAATAGGAAGCTCTTTCATGGAAGGAAGCGCGAAAGTGTGAAGAACTGACACAATAGGGGAACTGCTCAGAATAAATTAATAGGGACTAGGTCTGCTTCGTAACTGATTGAACACACGGGATGTAGACGGGGACGATTCCCTAGTGTCGAGAAACACTTCGAAAATCTGGTATAATATATGCCAGTAATGGAAGAGGTGATAGTGAATGTGTGATTGGGTTTGAGGTGCAGAAAGGAATGGCGAGTATTTCCTGGATGACGGTCATTAATAAGAGAGGAAATGGATAGAGTGAGACCAGGTTTGAAGCAATGGAAAAAGAATTGTATAGATGAAATTGCTGTGAATGCAGCAAGAATGGAGTTGTAGATGGTGAATGACTGGATCTGGGAAAGTGACTGCAACAAGCCGTATATGGTAGGGCTATTAGTTCCGGAGGTCCATTGGAGGAGCAGCAGCTAATAGCTACCCTTATATAAGGGGTAAAGGAGATGCATAAGGGTAACTGTAGGAATCTAGCCTAGCGGGTTAGGGTACTTCCGTAGTATGCTTAGAGGAGAGCATGACTATGCGTGGCTATTTCGCGGTCCGAAAGACGGTGACGTCAAGCTGACCGAACTCTGATTGGAAGGAACAAAAGTGCCGTCTTCAGGAATTGTAAGGATGGTGGATCACAAACTTATTTACATTTAAAACCAAATGACCCTGAGACAGCAGCATAGGGAGAAGAAGATCATACAATTGCTTGTACGGTTGCTTTATGCGCGATTTGCAACAGGGATAGGTAGGCAAATAGAGAAGCTCCTCTATGGCACGGTTTTAGTGTTATCCCTGGTCTTCGGTGGTAGCTTTGCTGAATGGCAATCAAAGTATGTTATGACGCGATGTGAAGCGTGTATACAAGAATAAAGTGATTGGCTTAATATTAATAGCGCGAGTGAGGCAGGGATGATGTTAAAGTCTCCTTGCTTATTCAATTTGCATATGATTGGAGTACTATGCAAAAGGAACTTAGAGGCTTTGGTGCAGGGGGCATGGTGTACTTTAGACCTGATGCGCAGAATGGAAAGAGAGTGGAAGGTGCAGCCTACCTATTATATGCGGATGCGGATTTATTGGCATATGCTGTGCGTGAATCTGAAGAGCAGGTTTCGAGATGATCTGGTAGCAGAGATTTGTTGAGATGTGCAGTAAGATGTTAGTAGGGTAAATAAGAGGGAGGTTTGTGTGGTAGAGGACAGATCCTTCAGGGATGTGAAGTCCTTACGTTAGAGGGTGACAGCAACGGGAACACGTGTCTGATCTCTCTCTCTCTCTCGTGGATTAGTACGGCATGGATGATGCAGAGTGTAGTCAGAAAGTTTGTGAATGGCGAAGGTGGCTGGTGCAATAGAATCGCTCGTGGATGTAAGATGTAAAGGGTCAAAGTCTTGAGTGCACTAGATTGCTTCACATCGAGGCCGGGCATGTTATCTTTTTACGCGTATTAATGGCATAGTAGTGAGCATAGGTCGGGTGGAAAAGAGGGTATGATCTGACAGTTAAAATAGTTGAGACTGGACAATCTTAAGGTCAGCTGTTCAGGTGCAGAGAGGAATTGAATTAAAATGAGGAATGAAACGTATTACGAGAGTCTGTGTGGTGTGAGAAAGGCAAATAAGATGAAGATAAATGAACGTACCGTTGAGAGGTTGGTCAATGTGGAAAGCGATGATGACAGATCGGTTGGGTTAAAGCGTGCATGTAGTAGTATGGTGAATGTGTGTGTGATGTTGTGCTGCTGTGTGTGTGCTGTTTGTGTGTGTGTGTGCTGGCAATCGAGTGAGTGTGTTGTGGAATCGATCGGCTGGGCAGACCGGAACCAAAAAGTTGCTTGGAGCCCGTAAAGAATGTCTAGGCAGAGAGGAAAGTTTGAAGTTTGTCATGCGGCTGGAAAAGAGCAAGGTGGCATACCATAGGAGTGCAATGACGCATTTTTCTAAGGGCCGGTAAGGCTTGTTGGCCCACCTGGACAACCGGAGACTCCCACATTGACGAGATGACTCTTGTTCGCGGTTCGTGATGTCCTAGGGTAGGATCATATCCTGACGTGGCAAACGTAGTTCCTCACTAATAGGTATAAACAGGGCGGCTCAACGGACCTTTCTTTCCTCTTGTAATGTTCTTCGACTACTTTCCTGTTCCGATCCATGTACGCACCTTACCCCCAGTCTGATGTGGAAAGAAACGTAGGCAGATGATAGTCTACCGTATTATACTATATCCTAACTAAGCTATATATATAGTATATATATATATATAATTATTATTATATATACACATACATACATACGCTATATATATATAGTATATACCTATATATATATACTATATTATAACTACTATAAAACACCACTCTATAATAATAATATTGTTGATATATCATTATATATTAAGTACTATGTACGCTCACTCAGTTATTACTGCAGTATGACTAGATCTATTAGCAATTGGCCGTCACTATTATAGTACTATATGGTATTACATATATACCAGTACCTACTGCGATAGTGACTAATTACTACCATCATAAATCGGTTACGTACTCACATTATACTATATATCCATACTATTATCATCTACATATAGCTGTCTATATAGTATAACTATATATAATATTATATTACTACTAATTTATTTATCTATAATGGTATATCATAATATAATATATTATATTAGAGTTAATCCAACACATATACGCTATAATATACTATATATATCTATTATATTATACTATAATATCTATTATACTGCTATATATATATATATTATTACTATACTATATCATAAATATATTATTATAAGCGAAATCATGCTGAATAAACGGTTCCTGTTCAATTGTCTATACTTCTAAAAATAACCATTAAAATGAAAAACTTAAAATCAAAGTTATATAATGTGCAACAGGTAATTCTTATCGTGAAATCTATGTTTTCTAACCGGCTACATAAGAGTAGCGGCTGGTGGTAGACTTTCAGTAGTCTGAAAAATCCATCCATTAGCAGATGCTTAGCTAAATTTGCGATAGGCTTAGCACGCGCGAAGCAAAAACAAGTTTTCGACGATGCGGAATTTCGATAGAGCGAGAGCTGGCGAAAAAGAAAAAAAGGTTTTGGTCGAGACTGCGGCATCTGGATAGCGGACTGCGAAGACAAGAACATATCAAGTTGCGACACTTGCCGAACTGCGGACACTGCCCACAAAATACGACGGAATTCGCGAATAAAATGCGGCCCGCCTAACAAAAACACATTTGCGGGCCATGCCCAGCCCACCTTCTGATATATTATACTATACCTTACTATTTGATATTATAATATCATCTATATAAAAGTCTAAGAAGCTTTAGTAAATACTATATATATATTATATAGTATCATTAGAATAAATACACATAACTACACTAAACATATATACATATATATATCAGTACTATATATAATAATATACTATAATAGCTATTACTACTATTAATAATATATTTAGTCTATGTATACTATATATATAATTATATCAACTCTATATATAATATAGCTAATAGTTATGCCAAAGTAAAACCTTCACGCAAAAGCAACCTTTGCACATGATCATAAATAAAACCGCAGCCGACCTAGACCTCCTCTGGCACTCCCCTCCTCTCTGCCACTTCCCTCTATTCCTGGACTGTAACTTCAGTTCTCCCTCTCTTCGGCCTTTGCCCCGGACTTAATGAACTCGCATACGGATCGAGAACTGCATATCTTTTGCCATACTCAAAGGCGAGCTCTCTT
Organism: Trachelipus rathkii; assembly: GCA_015478945.1. Classification (NCBI taxonomy): domain Eukaryota; kingdom Metazoa; phylum Arthropoda; class Malacostraca; order Isopoda; family Trachelipodidae; genus Trachelipus; species Trachelipus rathkii. Next base: position 3,966 of record JABUQX010124918.1, on the reverse strand, counting down.
CTATAGCCACGGCATTTTTAAGGCGACGAGCCGAGGAATCCAATATTGGGATTTTTCAACCCCATTTCAGACCCCCCACCTCAAAGAATACCGACATTAAATTTTAATTGTTGTGCGATCCCAATAGTTGACACTGGGGACTACCAACAACCCTCGCCAGCTTTTTTCTTTACCACATTTAGACCCGTCATTTTCAGGTGTTCATCATTCTGTCGGTCTTGCTAGGTTATTGTTTCGCGCTGCTCACATTGTTCTCAGCCCTAATTAATTGACATTTTTTCGTTTGCTCCAACTTCTACAATTTTTTTCATTCGAAATGCATTTATCAAACTTGAACTATACTCAGATGCGTCCTACACTTCATTGCAGCAAACTGCACTTATTAGTGTTTTCTTACATCTTCGTGAACAATATTGCTGCTCAGCAATTTATAAAAAAACACACAAAGTAGTTTAAATCTCCGGACATCTTGCTCGGATCAACCATCTTTTCACAAAAATCACAAAACCAGTATATTGCGCATTGCTTGTGACGGATTACACGACTGACCATATCGTACACGCTCAGCTACATATATTATCACATCGTGAAAGTCATTTCAAAAATACTGTGTCAGAACGTACTGATACGAAAAATACGCTCAAACAAATTAGCCTTTCCCTTCTGCCACCAAAAACTGAAACACAGCAATAATCGGCGCCCGCGCTCCGCGACTTCCCCTACTCAACAATGACTACCAGACCACCAGAGAGAAAAACGCCCGAAAATGACGTTCTTTAGACTTCTAGACGGTTTAAATAAATCTGCGATCTTCGCTTGATTCCCCATCAAATTAATTTCCAAAATAATGGAACTTTTATGATCCATTTTTACCACGTGCGGGCTACACAATGGCGGTCCCACAAACTATCCCCCAACTAACTTAATTGAGGTGCTATTCAGGAACACTTGCACAAACTTCAACTCTATTGATAGCGACAACTACTTATGAACAAGACTGGTCCCATCATCTATTTCGCCTCTATCTTATTGAGAATTGCTGGCACATCTTACTGCACAAATCTCTTATAATAGTTTTCTTTTTTTCCTTATGCGTCGCTTCGTTATTTCGCATTATCTCATAAATTCTTGGAGTTTGTAACAATATATAACCTATTACGTTGCGGCACCACGAGCTTGCGCTTACACATAATACGTCATTTATCTGCAATTCGTTTACTTCATTCCACCTGACTTAAAGACGTTCCTTTTAAGGCAAGTCTCGCAATTTCCTGTTCACCACTATCTTCTAGCTTTTAAATTATATACCACTATACGTACATGACACCTACCATAATCATAGCAGATATAAGTATATCCTCTGCATAGTTACGATATACTATAACTATAATATATCGCATACTATTACCCTATACTACAGTAACACCTTCCAAATACCTATATATATACCCTAATATATACCGAAAAGTATATATTACTCATATACATTGTTCGGTATCCTGGGCGTGCAGGAGGCTGCTAACGCTGCCCCGGCACTTGAACAGAAACCCTCAAGCCCAGCCGCTCGGGCAAGACAACGCCAACTTCTCATCATGACAACGCTCTCTATTGACAACTCGGGTTCTCCAACGGAAACTCGTTACCTCCCTTCAAGATTTGGTGGACCCTCGCAGAGTAGAAATCGTGCCATACCTCGAGGCCTCCGTGGCACAAACGAACATTCCAGCAAGACCATCAACACGTCAAGTCCTCTTCTACTCAGGCGATTACTCCTGTCTCAGCTCACTCGCCCTGATATCCGCACCTGACGACCGTCGACTGTCTCACTACTACAGGGTGCCGGACACCCAGCACTGAGAGAGTAAGCAGTAACAATCTAGGTCGAAGCATTTCGTCAGCTGACCCATAAGTCGGCTGCCACACCTGCGCCTCTCACTGACACTACCTCGGTCTCCTACACCGACTGATACAGAGCAACCGTACATCCTTCTCCAGCGTCGGGAGAGCGGACAGTGTTGGCTACGCGGCATGCGTCCACTTGAGAGAGGCAGTTCCATGGGCGTGTCTGGCAAGGACAGGAGGCTGTGGCTATCCCCACTTACGGTTGAAACCTAAGCACGCTCCGAGGACGACACGCCACCTTTATCGATGACAGCGCCCGTGTTCGATCTCCCTCGAAACACTCCACTACTCCCTCACCTTGCATAAGTGCTGGTCTTCAAGACGCCAAACTACTCCATACGCTCCCCCCTCCACAATATCATACTCCTATAATCAAGATAGCGTATATACTAGTACTTATCTAATACCTCACATAGTCCATCGATCAGTGATCATATTAACTACGTACCCTAACATAAACACCAACAGCCACGTATACAGACCGCAACCCATACCCATCGGTACCTCTATACAACGCATAGCCAGCCCTCTACTCTAAAAACTACCCACCTACGTACATCTCAACCTAAACCGTACATGCCGCAATTATCAACTATCATCACACTACCTATATAATCCGACACACCCCAAACACTAAATACCAGTATTATACTACTAAATACTATCATATACGTATGATTATTGTCACATAGGGATATCGCTATACATATATACTAATATCATATATTATACCTATAGTACCTAGCACTATATTATATATTAAAATATATATATTAATACTATATCATAGTACGTATTATCAACTAATTATAACTACTATCATATACTTATTCATTATAAATAGTTGATATCCTACATAACTATATATATAAACCTATACTATATACGCCTATACCATTATATGATATCTTGAATCTATATAGCCATTAGTTAGCATATGACAGTTAATTATATACTTAATACTTAATAATTTATATCTTAGGTTATATCTACTATTATCATTATAGCGTACGGTCCTTAAATATACTATAACCGATATATACTAAAATTGCTAGGCAAACTTGTAAACGAAAAAAACTCCTAATTCTGAATCACTTTCAGTCACAATTGGTATAAAATTTTGCTAATTAAGACAGCCCGCTTATAATAATTAATCACATGTCCTCGAATTGATGCGTTAACGACAGACCCACGGCAACACGTACTTGCATGGATCCTGGTATGGGGTTTCTATTATCTTTGAGTGTTCACATATGCGCACATGCATGGCCAGTCGCTCAAATGCCAGCGGTTCGAGCTATTGTCAGGCACCTGTTATTATCACTAGGAACCTGAAGCTTCGCTTATCATAGCCGTTAGAAACACAGCCGTTCGGCAAACATCTGCTCTGTTTGAGCGACGACAATGGAATTTAAATTACTTCAAATGGTATGACAGCACATCATTAAAACAAACAATATCTGATTCTATCACACCAACTCCGATCACCAAACAACTACAGGCACTGTACAACTTCGTAAGTGCGAAAATACTCACAGGAGGCAAAAAGGGCTCTTCTCCGTTAGGATTGGGCTAAATACCATTACCCAATGTCCTGTTGATCTCAGTATATTCAAAAAAACTCTACTGAAGGGACCCCCTTCGATGGTAAAATCTATGCCGAGATATTTAGGCCTTGGCTAGTCAAACATAGTAGGTCTCTTCGGGTACTCATTGTCAGCATCAATCCTTAACAAACCGCTCAGTAAACGGACTTGCCAACTCACAATCAGCCATAAGGAGACCATTCGATATGACCGTGTCTCAATTCTCCACAAGTACGCTGAATACGCATTGCTGCGTGTGCCTGGGCTAGAAACTATTTGGACACAAAAAGACATCTCTTAAAAAAACCGAAACTTTATGCTTTCATTGAACTATACTATCATTAAACGATGCTTGAACATTTAATTATCCGGACAAAACAAGGTAGCATTGTTCCAACTATTGTCAGCATCTTTGATCTCTCTGTACGGAACCCCATGATCGGGCGTGTTCCTACTCGGCAGTGATTGCAGATACTCG
>JABUQX010124917.1:12500-26956 GCA_015478945.1 Trachelipus rathkii | reverse complement strand
TTATTTAGATTCATCTTATTACTAAAATTTTTATTATGTAATATAGAAAGAAAGTACAAAAATGACAATACATTTTGTATCAAATATATGGTTACATAAATGTTTAATTTTTATTCTTATTTTATGATAATACATCAAAAATAGAAAATATAAAAATATTTTTCATTTATTAAACTATTTTACAACATTGTAATTACAATATTGTATTTAAACCATACAATTACATAAACAGTTACTTGTTACATCGTTCCTGATTTTAATAATTTTGGCACGAAATTTGAAGTCGTTTTGGCGGCATGTGAATTAGCAGAATTCGGTTAATAAAGATTCTTCCTTTACATTATTTGCTTTGTCTTTATATAGGACACATATTTTAAATATGATATTTGGTTATGCTAAATGTTATTTATCACACGTTTTTAAAACTATATTTTTAACACAAAACACGTTATATTATTAAAAAATGGTCAAAATATAGCCTTATTGCGTATTTAAAATATGATTATAGTATATGATAAAAACGCTGTTAGACTTTATTTTTAAAGAAACGTACTTGCAAAAGGTCCACTATATATATCACTTACCCGCCAAAGCACGGAGTGATTTATTTACCAAAGTGTACCTGTCGTAAGGGCTTTTATGGTTGGAACATGTTGGCGAGAGATATCACCGGGCATCATGAACATCAGAGGCGTCATGAACATTGGAGATTTCATGAAACTCAGGAACATTATGGATTTCAAAAATCAGGGAGTCCTTCCGTTTGAGTAGCCAGTTACCGTAGTGTCGTCGGAAATAGTCAAGTTAAACTGAGGCTGGTAGACCTGGGATTAACGGTGTGACTGAAGTATCCGTTTTCACTGTTGTTAGTCGTCTAAAGGCGTTTTTTTTTAGGAAGGTGTTCTTCTTCCGCGCACCAGTTTTTAAAGTGAAGGAGCTGTTGTTTGCTGCCAAATTTGGATTGCCTCATCCACTGAAAAAGAGCTCTGAAATCCCTGAAAGATGTGGAGGGATACCCCACGAAAGCTAGGAGGATTCAAGGAGAATATATAAATATAATCTGTCATTTTTTATTAATAAAAAGTTTTAAATTAAATGTACTTTGAGTTATCATAAGTGAATAAAATAGGGGTTAAGTGTATGTACTATAAGGTAAATTTTGCTCATTTTAGTTTCTTATATATATATATATATATATATATATATATTATTATGTTATATATTATATTATTATATATATATTATTATTATATTTATATATATATTATTATTATTATTATTATATATATTATATATATTATATATATATATGTTATTTATAAGAATTATTATATATATATTATATTATTATTATTATTATTATATATATATATATATATATATATATTTTATATATAAAAATTTCAAATATATTTAAATATATTATTAAAAATATAAAGATTACACATATTATTTATATATTATTATTATTATATTACATATATTATTATTATTACATAGTTATATATATATATATATATATATATATATATATATATATATATATATATATATATATATATATATATATATTATATATATAAACCATATATATATATAAATTTTATATATATATATATATATATATATATATATATATATATATATATATATATATATATATATATATATATATATATATATATATATATATATATATATATATATATATATATATTGCAGTAGTGTACACAGGAATGGAATCAAAAGTATATAACGACGATAGTGAAAGTGAAGCGTGTGGAAGAATAAATGGAATTGAAAGTGAATAGTATAATATTAATTGTGGAGTGAGGCAGGGATGTGCTATGTCTCCTTGGCTATTTAATTTGCATATGGATGGGATGATGAAAGATGTAGAGGTATGGGTGGTAGGGGAAGGTGTTAGACTGATGGAGAATTGAAAAGCATGTAGGGTGCCCTATTTATTTTACGGTGTTGATTTGGTTTTGTGCGGCAAGCCTGAAAAAAAGTTTGAGAGTGTCTGTAGATGGGTTTGGCAGGGTATGTAAAAGGATGGGTTTGAAAGTAAATGTAGATAAGCGTTAGGTATTGGTAGTAAGTGAAGAGAATCCGCGGTGTGAAATCATGTTGGATGGTGAGCAGTTGAAAAAAGTATCTGTTTAAATATATTAGGATATGTTGAATGAAAAGAGAATGGACGATGTAGAGTGTATTAGAAAAGTTGTAAATGATAGAAAGGGAACTGGTGCAATTAAATCCATGGTGGATGCGAAGGGACTAAATCTTGAGTGCCTAAGGTTTTGCATGAGGGTATGTTACCTGTGTTAATGTATAGTAGTGAAACCATGATGTGGCATAAGAGGTCTTGATCTTAGGTACAATGTGTTCAGATGAGCAATTTTAGAAGAATGAATAAAATGAGAAATGTCCAGCACTCTGCACTTTGAAAAAGAGTTGCATGAGTGAAGCCTCCCCAGACATGCATGACATACTCCGTACAAGGATTAGCTTTTACCCGGTACAGAGCAAACAACTAGGGTTATATGAAATATTCATAAGATGCTTGAAAACAGCTTTGAAGATTGTTTATTGGGAGAAACTATGAAATCTTCCAGAAAAAGGTCATGAGAAAAGGTTTGAGTTTTATGTTCTCAAAAGAGATATTATTTTTTGTAAAACATTATGCCTTAGAAATTCCCAAAAAGATAAGAGGTCATTTGCTCCAAGATTTTATCTCCTTGCTCTTATCATCGGCTATTTTAAGAATATCATTTCCTTTCAAATTCAAGGCGGTATTGATGTTTGGAATATTCGTCGTAAAAGTGAATAGGTAATAAAGCAACAGATAGGTCAAAAAGAGTTGGAAATAGTTGAAAATCCTGAGGAACAGCAAGTTTGGTAGATTGATAGAAACAAATGTTGGCCGTCTGCAACTATTGATCTCGAATGAGAGGAAAGGAATTCAGAGAGAAGGGTTGAGGGAAGTTTATATGTCAAATCTATGTACCTGATTCTATCAAAAGCTTTCAATATTGATGATGCCACATCAATAGATTCATCGAACCTGCTCATCCCATTAGCAATTACGGTCCCTATTTTTCAGTCGACACCGAAGCGTCCTCAGAGTCAAATAGTATTTATTTCAAGGGTAGTTATCGAAGCAGAGATAAAATGTCTTGCCAATTTACCCAATTAAAAGGCCAGAAATTGCGTTTAGGGCAAGGTGGAAACTGTTGGAGAGAAAGCATTATAAGTATGATTTACAAAATTATGGTCAGAGTTACCGATAAGAGGGAAAATGGTGTATTTATATAGAGGAGTAGTGGTAAAATACATACAAGTTAGTTGTGTTTAAAAATTGATTCGATCGATCTGGAATATGTATGTATGACTTCATTATTTAGCTGCTCTTGATTTTTGAGAATATTGATTGAGATGACCTCCTTTTTACCTTTATCATCGTAAGAGGAACCCAACAACTAACCTAAATAAATAATATGACTGGCTGCCAATTACATAGTAAATCTTTCGGATCAGACATCTTATTTCATTAATAATTAAATTTATCATTTTAGGTTTAGGTTTTTCCACATTTGGCATGATAATGGGCCATAGTATTGGTAATGCAAATTCTTTCTTACCACTTATGAGTCTTTACCACTTACTACTACAAATAACAAATATTCAATCAACATTTAACAAAATCTTCCATTGTAAATTTTGTCTTTATTTTTAAAGTTTGGGGTCGGCCTAATCATTTAGTAGCATCAGGAGTGACTCATTTTTTAGTAGCACAGTATTAAATTTAATAGATTTTTTTTAACTGATTCACAAATTTTTTCGTACCTAATTTAACTGACTATTTAAACCCGCTAAAATCTAAACCAATAAGGAAAATTAAAAGTAAGTTAACATTTCATTGAAACTTTAGTGTTTTGTTAACTCTTTTTCTACTGTTAAAGACTCAAACGACATACATCTACATAACTATTGACTCTATATACCTGATATCCACACTCTCACATCCCTGAACACCGTCAACCCATCCACGGTAAATATGGAGTATCCAGTGATATATTATATTATATATATATATATATATATATATTGATATTATTTATATTATATATATATATATATATATACATATTATTACATATATAAATATATTAATTTAGAGTATATTTTTCTTTTTTTTGTTTATAATATATATATATTAGGTATACATACATAATATTACACATATACATATTATTAGTTGGTTGAGTTATATATATATTATTATGATATATTATTATTGTTATTATTAGTATTATTATTATGATATTATTACATATATATATTATTATATTATTACTGTATTATATTATTACATACATATATGGAGATATATATATGAAGATATGTTAATATATATATATATATATATATATATATATATATAGGTTATATATATATATATATATATATATATATATATACATATATATATATATATATATATATATATATATAAACAGTAGCTCGTAAACTTGGCATGAGGTTAAATATATATATATATATAGTATATATATATAAAGCAGCATATATATATATATATAAGAGGTTATATATATATATATATATATATATATATATATATATATATATATATATATATATATATATAAGACAATCTAGTAAAATAATTTTTTATATTTATGTGTAAGTTTTTAATATCGATTGCATGCATTCGAACACATTCTGCAATTAAAAAGACTTGATAACTCTCTTAGATGGAAATATTATAAAATCAATTATCTTTTCTAAAATATCAATATCTGATAGGATTATCCTCAAACGGACTATTACCTAATTTTTTATATTTATGTGTAAATGTGTGCATAAATTATAGGACTTTTTTTTTTTAATATCGATTGCATGCATTCGAACACATTCGGTAAAGCAAAAGCCTAAAAATAAAATTGTATTGTAGAGGTGTCAAATTTAGAAACAAATACGAAAAACGTCATTGCCTGCTTATCTAGGATTTGGTCTCTCTCTCTCTCTCTCTCTCTCTCTCTCTCTCTCTCTATATATATATATATATCTACATATATATATATATATATATATATATATATATATATATATATATATATATATATATATATATATATATCATTAATGGTAATTATTTTTTTATATATTTTCTCTATGTTATTTCTCGCAAAAAAAAATAAACACAAGCTCTCCCCCCGTAAAATGCGAATAAACTGACTTTAGTGTCTCTGACTCTCTATATACAAGTAAAAGAAGGACATTACATGGACAAATCTAGCAACTCTGTAAAATTTGAACCTTAATTTTATATGAGAAAAACTTCCAAGTTGCTATGAAATAATAGAAGCCAAACTGGCAACATTATAAAAAGTACTATAGGAATTTTGAATTCTTTATTTTCGTATGTTGCTATATTTGTCTTATTTTTAAGAACTTATAAAATTGGCTTATTTTAGGGCCGCAAAAGTAGAGCCCAAATTTTATTTAATTGAAAATATTAAAATAAATATCGTACGCACAATTTGCAGTTGGAAAAAGGATTCCTTTGTTATTTTCTTAATTGATTACTAATTTTTTATGTACTAAATTGTTAAAAAAAAATTCAGATCACTTTACTTTGACAAAAATTTCATATTTCTATCAACATCCTATGCCTGGCATTTTTAATTTGGAGGGGCTGCAGCCCATAAAGACGAGTTTAATTGTATATATATATATATATATATATATATATATATATATATATATATATATATATATATATAGATATATATGTATACACATATATAGATACGTATATATATATATATATATCTATTGCATATACTGTATATATATATATATATATATATATATATAAATATATATATTAATATATATATATATATATAAATATATATATATATATATATATATATATATATATAATATATATATATATAGTATATATATATATATATATATATATATATATATATATATATATATATATATATATATATATATATATATATATGTAGAAAGGATGAGCTCTTTTTGCTTTGCTCCTTTGAAGTTAAAACATTTTGAAGAGAAATGTATTCGAGCCAAATTTGTAGATTGAATATCTCTGTTTTTTACTATGCATTATATAGGGTTTCTTTCACTAAAAAATTGGATCAAATCAAGCAAGGTTTTCGTAAATAGCGGAAACTACGATGAAAAGCAGCATTGAAACGTATGAATATTTGAAGATTTGAAAATAATTAATTTCCTAAAATAATTAAAAGTAAAAATTTATACAAAACTATCCGAGTTAGAATTCTTGACTTAACTCCTATATGTTTTCATTCGTCGCTTGATTGTTCCAGATTCCTTAAGCAAAAATTAAAGGTAAAAAATTCCAACATTTAAATCCCTCTACAGGGAAGGGAAGGATTGTTCACGCTCGATTAAAAATCAGAAATTAGTGGGATATTTCACTTGAAAATTCATTATCTTTAAAAATTCTTTATTGTGATCACACCATACAATCCCAACAACTGCTTAAGTCAGTCAAACGGAATATGATAGCACGAACCAAAAGTAACGAAGTAACAGACAAGAAAATAAGGTTCGTTACTCGTTCCATTGCAGCAGAAAGAAACGAGTCCGTTACTCGGTTACCGAAAAGAGTAATCGTTAATATATATATAGGATATATATATACATATATATATATATGATATAGTATATATATATATATATATATATATATATATATATATATATATATATATATATAGTAAAGACAAAAGTATACATAAAAACAAAAAGAAATATTTCACATATATATATAGGTTATATATATATATTTAAAATGTATTATTTATACTTTTATTTATAAATATATGAGAAAATAAATTATTTTATAAAATATTTTTAATATTTTACCAAATATTTAATCATAAAATAATAACTACACTCACATAAATTTATCATTCTATTTTATCAATTTTTTTATTTGATTGTTAATCACATAAACAGACTGAAGAATTTTATCTTTTGCACACTGAAAGAAATCGAAGGAAAGTAATAAATCAAGCAAATATATGTTTTTAATATAATTTTAAATAAAATTGTAATAAATATTCAAATTTAATTAATATTTCGATGAATCAAAAATAACAAAACCTGGAAAATCTTATGAGCGAAGTTCCAATTTTGAAATGTACTTGGATCATTTATCGCTAATATGCATTTATTTAGAAAAAGTTTCCTCAAAGATAAATCTCTTCAAAACAACGAATAAAATTACTGAATTAAAAATTTTCTTCCTAGTTTCAAAACCAAAATGTTTATCGAAAGGTTATTGAAAATAAAATTTGATTCTAATTTTAAACCTATTTTATCTATATATATATATATATATATATATATATATATATATATATATATATATATATATATATATATATATATATATATATAGGTTATTATATGGTATATATGGTTATTATATATATATGGCGAGCAAAGAAGAAGGAGTTGTATAGATACATGTATATATATATATATATATATATATATTATGGTTGTATATATACATGGATATATATTATATGCTGAAGAAGGCGTTATATATGAAGAAAGATAAAAAGTATATATATATATATATATATATATATATATATATATATATATATATATATATATATATATATTCCTAAGGCAAGCTATACCTTGATATGAACCTGAATACACTTTAAGAATTGTTTTCTAAAGCGAAAGTGGATCACTTTCAGTCTTAGCTAGAATTGATAAGTAGCCTTATTTCAATGAACTTATTATTAAGAAAAATTAAAATGCTGCTAAATAAATTGTAGTTTATTTTTTTCTCGTATCATTTAATTTATGTAAAAATAAATTCACATCGTTATCGGAAAAGAATTTACTAGAGTGTTTTTACCTAATAATATCTAGAATCTAGTTTCCATATTTTAAGTATTTTAAGTGGGTTAATTCTCAAAATACTTGAAACGACATAAAACCATATGCGTGAATTCATAAAAGGGATATATATATATATATATATATATATATATATATATATATATATATATATATATATATATATATATATATTTAGTATACATACATATTATATATTGTTATTATATATATATATATATATTACATATATATATATATACATACATATCTATTATTATTATTGTTATTATTATTGGTTATATATATTATTGTTAATAGGTTACTGGTTATTATTATTATTACTGTATTATTATTATATTGTATGGTTAGTTATTATGTATTGGTTGATGGTTATTGGTTACATTATTATTACTGAATATGATATTACATATTTCCAGTATATATATGTTATACATATATATATATATTGTTATTACATACATTATATATTATTATTATATTATTATTATTATTAATAGGCACTTTATATTACGAGTAGGCTTACGTACGTATTGGTTATTTGATAGCTGAATACATTTATTATTATATATATTATATTATGATGATGAGCATATTATATATATATATATATGAGTATATATATATATATATATATATGCTATATATATATATATATATATATATAGTATAAATATATATATATATATATATATATATATATATATATATATATATATATATATATATATATATATATATATATATATATATATATATATATTAAAATTTAATTAATATTTGATGAATCAAAATAATGTGTTCCTGGAAACTATCTAGAGTGAAGTTCCAATTTAGGGAAATGCAAATCTGTATCATTTATCTCTTAATATGCATTTATGTTGGAAAATTTTCCTGTCGATAACTCTTTCAAAAAAAAAAACAACAGAAATAAAAATTACAAAATTTTTAAAAATTATCTTCCTAATTTCAGAACCAAAATTTTTATCGAAAGGTTACTGAAAACAAAGATCTCCAACCCAAACCTATTTTATTCCAGTATATATATATATATATATATATATTATACATATATATACATATATATATATATTATGTTATGTATGTATATATATATACATATATTATATATATATATATATATACATATTATATAATATATATATTTCATATATATATATATATATATATATATATATATATATATATATATATTATATATATACATATATTATATATATATATATATATATATATTATATATAGAAATTCTTTTATAGATTACCTTTATATTTGAATACTAGGAATATATATATATATATATTGTTATATATATATATATATATATATATATATATATATATATATATATATATATATATATGTTATTATTACATATATACATATTTCATACTATATATATAGTTAGAAGGTTGGTTCCACATTGTTTATATATATATATATATATATATATATATATATATATATATATATATATATATATATATATATATATATATATATATATATATATATATATATTCTAAGGCAACAATACTCTTAATATTAATCTGCATACTTTCATAAAAAGAATCTTTAATTTACTAAAGCGAAAGTGGATCACTTTCAGTCTTACTATGGAATTGATAAGTAGCCTATTTCAATGAACTTATTATTAAGAAAAATTAAAACTGCTATAAATAAATTCGTGTTTATTTTCTCTCGTATCATTTTAATTTTATGATAAAAATACAATTCACAACTGTTATTATCGGGAAACAGAATTTACTAGAGTAGTACTAATAATATCTTAGAATCTAGTTCATATTCCATATTTTAATGGGTTATCAACCAAAATACCTGGAACGATATAAACCATGAGTTCATAAATTGAGGATATATACATATATATAGTTATATTATATATATATACATATATATATATATAGTATATATATATATATATATATATATATATATTATATATATATATATATATATATATATATATATATATATATATATATATATATATATATATATATATATATATATATATATATATATATATATATATATATATATATATATATAGTATATATATATATATATATATATATATATATATATATTATATAAAAATATATATATATATATATATATATATATATATATATATATAGAAGATATATATATATATATATATATATATATATATATATATATATATATATATATATATATATATATATATGAAAGCTAGTTTTAAACGAAGTCTTTTATTACGATGAATATTGTATTTCATTTTAGAGTATATGGCTCTCAAACCATGCAATAAATATAAGCATTCGAGAAATAATTATAACATGAAGATATTCAAATAATAAACTCACTTTATAGAGAAATGATAGAGAAAGAGTAAATTGTTATAAAATTGAGAGAAAAACTTCAATATTTACATCAGTGATTTTCAAGCTTCGTAATTTGTGTTCCTTTCTATAATCAAACCATGTATTTCAACACAAAAAATTACATGCACTAATATTTAATTCAGTATATATATATATATATATATATATATATATATATATATATATATATATATATATATATATATATATATATATATATATATATATAATAACTAAATATAATATATGTAATATAAAATAAAACAATAAAAAATATAAAATAATATCTCCTTTACAATTTCTTTTCTTATATATATATATATATATATATATATATAGATATATATATATATATATATATATTATATATATATATATATATATATATATTTATATATATATATATATATATATAGATATATATAGAAAATACTTAATCGTAATGCATGTATCGTATAATTAGAACAATACAAAATCATGAAACATATATGATTACATAATGACCTTTTAATTTATATATATGTTATATGCTATATATATATGTTATTATATTATATATAGCATATATATATATATATATATATATATACATATATATATATTGTTATATATAGTTAAGAATATATATATACATATTATTGGAGGTATATATATATATATATATATATATATATATATATATATATATACATATATATATTATATATTATTAGATATATATATATATATATACATATATTATAATATATATATATATATATGCTATATGTTCAAATTATTTTATATGACTAGACGTTTATGACAATGAAGAAGAGATAAATTTATATATATATATATATATATACATATATATTATATATATATATATATATATATATATATTTGTTCTATATATATATATATATATATATATATATATATATATATATATATATATATATATATATATATATATATATATATATATATATATATATATATATATATATATATATATATATATATATATATATATATATATATATATATATATATATATATATATATATATTACAGTTGCACTTTCACTTCAGCTCACGGGCAGAGACCTATTCAAGGAGGGGGTGTTACACGCCTCAGAATCGAACAACTAACGCAAATTACGCAGATGAACGCAGACGCAGGCTTTGAAGTGGGAGAGATTAAATTCAGCAGGAACACAGAAGATGGAAGAGACCTAACAGAACAGAGGGTGTGGCAGTGAAAGAAGGAAAGCACCAGCGAACTAGTCTGAGTTACTAATGTCAACATAAAAACTCATGCTGATACAGCACCCCCATTACGAGGGCGAGGTAAATGGTGGAACGGTGGGTGATAGGTCTCGGAGCACCGCCACTACGGTACCTAGAGAAAGAGATAAAGCACCAACATCACGCCGCAAAGATAGAGGGTCATGAACTGGAAAGTACGGAACACTTTATAAGCCTTTTGGCTTTTGACTCGACCCCTATCCAAAAGCCGAGTGAAACCAGAGCCCCCCCCAGATATGAGAGCAGTACTCCATACAAGGGCGGATGAGGCCCTTGTATAGCTGAAGTAACTGAGAAGAGGAAAAAGTCTCGCAGTCTAAACAGAACTCCAGTTTCTCTGAGGCCGCCCTAGCAACCATTGTGATGGGATGTGAGGTTTCCAAGACATTTTTTTGTTATGCTAAGGCCAAGGATGTTTTTATTGTCGAGAGAGACGAGAGAACCACCGAAAGAGATAGAAAGAAGGTGTTTCTTGAGAGAGGGGAGAACTGTGGAAGTTGGGTTTAAAAATTGAATTTCACAAGGTTGAGACGACCTCATCCGGAAATTCTATCCAGATCAGCGAGAATAGAATCGAAACATTAAGACGAGAGACAATTCTAGAAGTAAAAGAAGGAGGAGAACTGAAATGAGTTGAGAAGAATGAAGGGTCGAGTCATCAGCATATGAGTGGATAGAGTTAGATGTGCAGGTGATAAGATCATTAATGAAAAGTAAGAATAAAGTAGAGATAAGACAGAACCTGAGGAACACCACTATTGACAGAAAGAAGAAGTCGCTCCATCAACAGCCGATATTGAGCAATTTGAAAGAAAACTAAGACATTAGTAAGCAAAGGGAAGGAGGAAACCCAAAGGAGGGAGCTTGGAGAGCAGTGATGCGTGCCACTTCGGTCAAATGTGATTGGATGTCAAGCGCCACCACGCGTCTTCCCGTGAAGTTCTAAAGGCGAAAACCATAAATCAGTAAGATAGGAAAGTATATCGCTAGTAGACCTTGAACGCCGAAAGCCGTACTGGTGATTTAATAGTTAAACAGATCTGGGATACCCTAAGAAATGAGAGTTGAGAGGATTTCAAAGATCTTAGATAGAATACAAGTGAGCATGGGGGGATAGTTAGAAGGATCAGAGGGGCTTTTTTTCGGAATAGGTTGAACATGTGTGCCATACATGAGGAAAGTGTTGCATTGAGACATAGAGAGTAAGGTTGAAATCGAAAGAGGGAAGGGACGAAGCACACTCAAAAACTGGGAATGCCATCTGGGCCACCTGCCTTCCTAACGTTCATAGATTTCAGGGGCTCATGCATTCAATCAAATGTAATCACAGGCAAAGGCATAGGACACCTGAGAGGAGAAAGAGAGTGGAAGAGAAATGCCAGGAATCATCCAGGCTGAGCAGAGTGGTAGGAAAATAGGAGGTCAGAAGATATTGGCCTTTTAATTGGAGAGAAATAGCAACAGAACCATCAGAACGAATAAGAGGAGGAAGGTAGATTTACAGAAGTTGTTGGATGTTTTTGGCAAAAGGCCAGAAAGATTTGTCAGTAGGAGAACCAAGGATGTTAGCACACTTTAGGTAGTCACTTTAGTTTGATGTTAGCCTGCTTTGCTTGTCGAAGAGTATCCCTGCAACGATTTTTAGCTGAATGAAAATTAGCAAGAGTGATAGGAGAACGAGTAATTTTTCCACTACCGATACGCACTGTCTCTAGCATGAATGGCCAGAGAACAAGCACGATCTAACCAAGGATTATGAGGAGAGAAAGATTTAGTAGAAGGAATGGACCTGCTCATCCCATCAACGATTACAACTCCCACCTTATCGGCAGAAGCCGAAGCGTCACCAGAGTCGCAGTCATTCCAATTATAATTAGCGTAGAAGCAACGCAAGGCCTCCCCCAGCCCGATCAGTGCCGGGTGAAAACGAGTAGGCATGATGATGCGATAAGAAAGTACAAAAACACAGATGCAACTTGGTCAGATTTAGCCATAGGAGTTTGAAGGTGGTGCATTATAGAGAAGGACTAGTAGGAAACATAGGTCAAGTGTGTTCAAGATTGTTGGGACGATCTGGAATGTGTGTGTGGGATCTTCTATTTGGTTGAAACGATTGTTGAGAATAAATGATCTGGCCCCCTCCCAATCTAAATCAGTATGAGACGACCCCAACCATTCAGTGTTGTGTGCATTGAAATCCCCTAAAAGAGGACCCTCAGGAATTTTGGATGAGAAGATATAACAGTCTCGTGAGAAGTGGTAAGATATTCAAAAAGGAGGTGAAAATCTGTTCCATTAGGAGAGCAGTAGCAGAAGCACAAGCATTATTGGTAGTAGATGGAAGAAAGTGAGTTTGGGCTTAATATGAACATCGAAGTTAGGAGATTCGAGATTTTCGAGACGTGTTACAGGAGTGTTTATGTTTCATATTAGGCACATACCCACCCTTTATACTGAAATTATGAAATAAGTTATAGTTGAATATATTAAACGAGTTAGAGGACGAATTTCAAATATCTGTGTCAGTCATAAAGGTTAGGGGTTAAAGAAAGAGTTGGTATTCACTGATGCAGAGCTGGAGGTAAGCCGCGGATACGTTAAAAAGTCAATAGAAAGCACTGCCTGTGGCCAAATTTTGCCATCACACACAACCAACAAAACAAACAACACACTAAAACAAACAGACAAAAAGAAACAGGTTAAAATTGTTCACACCAAAAAAAACTGTAAATGTTAAAACGGGATAAAAACCGTAACATAAGAAACATAAAGGTGATGAAAA
>JABUQX010124917.1:0-2500 GCA_015478945.1 Trachelipus rathkii | reverse complement strand
TTTGAAAAAGTGCAGTAGAGAAAGAATGGCCCTCATGCTGCACATATGCATCTGAAACGACAGAGGACACATTACTCTCGTCCTCTATACTGAAGCTGATATTTGAATTCCTGAACGCTTTGGTTTAAGACAATTTAAGAAGTGTGCAGCAACAAGATATATTTCTTTAAAATTTAAGAAACAATCATCTACATACCTTTTATAGACGGCTAAAGGTCTGAAGACATCATCACAGCTCTTCTGCCACTTTTCGTTTTGAAAACATTGGAGTGTTTGCGAATGCAAGACTCAAGAGTTACCCCATTGCCCTCCAATCTACTTGATGATATAGTTAATTATTGAAAAGGAAAATGATGTTATTGGCTTCTAGATTTAAAAGTTTAGTAAAATTTGTTTCATCAAGGCAATATACACAGATATCAAATGATTAAACGAAACTGAGGAATGAATCCTTGGCCTCTTTCGAAATATATGTGAAACACGATGGTCATTCTTACTTTACTACACTTTATAAATAGTCTACTACCACTTTACTTGGAACAAACTACTTTAGTTTATTGCCATTAAAATAAAAGATATCAGTTTTAAAATACAGAATTTTCAGAGCATACATACTTTCTTCATAATGGAGCAGTTTTCATAATGAAATAGTGTACCTAATCCGGATTCCAGAATTCAATTTATTTCCAAAACAGTTTCTCTCTAGAGTAGGCAGGTGATTGTTAAATGACTATTTCCACCCAATTTGCTATCCCCTATTGTTTAAAATCAGAAAATTTCATTCATTGATCCAGGAAATACGAAATTAATAATATGGCATAATCCTTATCTTGTCCGATATTTTCCGTCCAATAACCTTATTTTTGCTCATCCAAATGATTTTAAAGTTTCATAACTTTCAGACTCAAGGATATTATCCCAATGCTTTTGATGTTATCGATGATCTAAATGTTCACTTGTGCGGACTGCTAAGCGCATTATGTAAGTAAAACAGGTCTTCAATTCTACCTTAGGATATCAAAGCGTTTGGGCGTTTCTTATAGAGCTAACAAACCCTTCAACCCCTTTGAGCACGAAGAGCACTCAACAGTTAAGCAGCATTCACAGGAATAGAACTACTCAAGCTGTTTCATCCAGTCATCGAAGAAATCACTGGCGTAGAGATGCCCCTTTTGGGCTTCTTCAATTTCTTAAAAAGGAAAAGTCACAAGGTATAAGATCAGGATTGTATGACAGGTATGGTAAGAGTTTATGAAATTTGAGAAGCTGAAACTCATTCTGATAAGTAAACTAGTATGTGGACGACCGCTCTCATAATGAAATTTTTGGTATTTGCCAGAACGAACCCGCAACAATCTTTCACTGGGTTTCTTTAAAGTGTTTAAATTTTGGCCAGACTTGATACTATGACCCTGCTTAAAATTTTCAGTGTGGGCTATTCCATATATTACAAAAAAAGAGTCAGCAACACTTTCCCACACGAATCGTCGACTTTGAATATTTTAGAGGGGGGGTAGGTGAACCTTTAAATAACCTATAATATATATATCTATATATATATATATATATTATATAATAATAAGTATTAAATTAGATATATAATATATATATATATATGATAAATACTATCTCATGAGTGTGTTGAACAATGTCTTATACAGCCCCACTTTTTTTACACTACATGAAGTTATGTACCCTGTTTACGTTAGGGATATAATTTGGCTAGGTTGTTGTTGTTGGCTGCCTCGTCGCGCAATGACCCACACACACCACACCTTTGGAGCTACAGGTGCTATACACATGTTGATGACGGATATATTTAGTTTTCTGTCGCTTGTTATATTATAGATATATATATATATATATAATAATATATATATAATATATATACTAATATAATACATAAATATATTAATATAATTATATATTTACCCGTAGTGTCTGACCTAAATACATTTTATTCAGATCAATTTACATTTACGCTTTTAAATAACTATATGAGACAAATATTCGAATATAGGATTTGAACCAGGTCCTCGAATGAACAAAGGCAAGTAATTTACTGCTATACCCAACTGACCGTAATTCCCTTACATAATTATTTATTTTCAAGCCTTTCACCATATTTTAATTATCTAATTTGTTCCGACCTTTTTCTCGTATTTTTGCCTTTTAGAATTACGTATTTAACAGTCATCTTTTCTCATTATTGTATATAACTATAAGTATATATATATCTATATATATATATATATATATATATATATACTATCATATATATATTACTATATATACTATATACTATATATAATATTAAATAATATATATATATAACTATACATATATATATATATATACTATACATATAGATATATAATATCATATATATATACATACAAATAAATTAAACTTAGTAATATATACTAATATATATAAATATCAATATCATATACACCAATACATATATATATTAGTATATATAAATACTATATTTATATAT
>JABUQX010124916.1:0-31623 GCA_015478945.1 Trachelipus rathkii | reverse complement strand
GATAAGATTTAACTTTCAGAAACCGTGGCCCCATGGTCCAAACCAGTTGAGTATGCACCTGGTAAAAACGTGAATTAAAAAAGAACAGAAATTCATACACTTTTTCATTGAGCACCCAAAAACTGTCAGTCAGAAAACAAGCACCCCAAGTGTAAAAGTTACAAAAACGCTCGTTGGCAAAGACCAGATAAAAAAAACCGTGGTGGTCACCAAGTGCCCACATCGTGAAACGGCAAAGCGTTTTAACGGTAAAATAAAGGTTTAAAGGAAACATACGAATTGTTGCAATTAACAATAAGTTATTAAGAAAAAATTAAGGAAATTTGCAATATCCTGTAATTAGAAATAAAAAAATAATAATAAAGTGAAATAATTAAAATTTTAGAAAACCCCTTCCTGGAATAGGGCATTCCTTTTAATAATTTGAAGTTCTTATTGCATTTTGATAAAAAAAAATAAGTATATTACCTGCAATAACGTAATTAATTAGCTACAACTTAAAGCCCTAAAAAGTGTGTACCAGTGAGTGTTTATGGGTGTGGTGTATGTGTTTATATGCATATGGTCCTCACCCTGTGTCTTCTTTCCAAAGGAAAAATAAAGAAAGGAGAAATTACAATACAAAGAAATACTGTAAACAACAACATGTAACAAACTATCAAAATTATAAATTATTTTAATAATGAAATTAAAAAAATGCAGTAAAATCTAAAAAAATAATGAAAACATTTTCCTCTTTATTAATCTATTTGGTACAAATATTTATTACTATTTATTATACCTAGATAAATGTTATTCATAATTTATATATTTAGAAATATTATATTATATATTATTATTAGTATTATTAATTATATTAATTATTATTATTATTAAATATATTCATTAATTAAATTATACTTATATTATATATATTTATTGTATTGATATTATAATTCATTATTATTATATATATATTATTATTATTAATATATATTATTAATAGATATTATATTATTTATTTTATATTATTATATTATAATATTATTATTATATCTAATATTATTATTATTTATTAATTATCTATTATATTAATTATTTTTATGCGCCTATATTATTCTTTATTACTTTATAAATTGGTATAAAAAACTATTGGTATTAAAAATTATATTATTTCAGTATATTATTATTTATCATTAATTTTATATTAATTATATTACATGAATTATTTTCCTCGATAATTATTGTATTGATTTTATTTTTTTTTGTTTTGGTATATATATATATATTATTATTATTTATTATTATGATATTATTAATTATATTATTATTATTATATTATTAATAATTTTTATCTATATAGATTATATATATTATTATTAAGATTGATATTATATTATGAGTATTATGATGTATTATATTATTTATTATTATTATTATATTATTATTTATATTAAAAATTATTCATTAAATAATTATATAATTATTATAGTATTATTATCATGTATTATATTATTAATTATTATTATTATATTATTATCAGTATTATTATTATTATTATTTTGTATTATATTCTTATGCATTGTTCTTACATATTCATTAGAGTATTATGTATTTTTCTTATCATTATATTATATAAAACATTATAAATTTATTATATATTATTATATTATATTTATTATTATAATATATTTATATAATAGTATACTGCTGTTTCTTATTATTATATTATATTTATTTATTATTATTATATTTATTAAAAATATTTTTTTATTATTATTAATTATTATTATTATTATTGTTATTATTATTAATTATTATTATTATTTTATTATTATTATTATTATCATATTATTATTATTATATTATTCACTATTTTTTAAGTATTATTAACAGGTAGATATACATCATTTACCAAATTATTAATTGTTATTATTATATTGTTGTATATTATTATATATTATATATATTATTATTATATTAATTATGTTCTAATTATTTAAAAATTTGAATTATGACAAGGAACCATTCTCTAAAAAGTATTTTTTTTTCAACACTTTAATTATTATCATTATTCATCTTCTTTCCAAACTCCACTTCTAGACTAATTAATATTGTTTATTGAAAAAAAAGTAATTGATTTTTATTTATTTTTCTTCTTCTCAACTTTTATTGGTCATTAAATGATTTAAGGATCATTTTTTAATCTTCTCGTTTTATGTGAAATAATTTTCATTCGCTTGATATTTCTTTGTAATAAGTCCTATATTTTTATAAGATTTGATGTTTGAATACTTTTAAGTGTTTTTCAAAATCTACATCTTCTTCATATGAAAAACCCACGCACACACACACACACACACCACACACACACACACCACACACCACCCCAGTATCATAACTATATTATAATAATAATAATATAATATATAATAGATATATATATATAGATAATACGGTATTATTATAAATTTGTTATTAAAAATTTTTTATTATATATATATCATTATATTATTATAATATAATAGATATGTCATATATATATAATTAATATGTTAATATATATAAAATAATAGATACTATAAAAAAACATACTAATCTATATTATATAAATAATATATATCTCATATAATAACTATATATTATATAGATATATAATATTAAATAATATAATCTATATATATGTATATCATATTTATTTTCTAATATATATGATAAATGATAAATATATATATATAATATAAATATATATATATAGATATATATAAATAATTATTATAAAATATAATAATAAACTATATAATAAATTATATATATGATCAACATATATTTATACATTACTATATATTACTATATACAATAGAAAAAATAATATATAAAATTATTTTTTCAAAGGGAACACAACACACATTAGCTCTTTACGCTAAATATATGATTATACTACAACTACATTACTTTATATATACTATATTATTATTATTATTAATTATCATACCTTAATAATATAATAATATAATAATATAATAATATATAAATAAGATATAAAAATATATACATAATATATATATAATATATAAATATAGTATAAATATAATATTAATATTAAAGAAAATATATAAAAATTATTCTAGTATTATTATGTGAATGGGAGGTTTAAACCGAAACATACAAAATATCAAAAGATTTTGGTATACAAAATGTATCGTTTCTCAAATGAAATAAAAAGATAAGTCGTTTTTATTATTATTAAAACTAAATGATAAATGAAAGTTTTAAAATATAATTTAAATGGAAAGATAATAAAATATAATATTGAAATATTCCATTGCTTGCAAGTTTAATAGAGAATAAAGAAGATATAAAGAATATAGTGTATAGATAAAATACATTATATAGATATATATCACGTAATAATTAATATAGAATTAATATTAATATAATTAAGAAATATATATAAAAGATAGGACTTATAAGAGAGAATAGAGATAATATAAAGAGAAATATATAATATATAGAATAGAGAGAAGAAAAGATTTAGAAATCTGATATATATTTATATAATCTTGAAAACTCTAAATAATTATATATATTAGTATTAAGTAGATGATTATTTAGAAAAAAAAAAGGTTTCTGTGTACTGAATTAGATATTTATATAATAAACAAGCAAAGTGTGCAGAATTAGATGAATTATAAAAAAAAGGTATTAAAAAGTACACAAAACCTGTAATTTGCTTGAAGTTATTTCAAAAACTTTTAGATCACCAAAAATAAAAAATTTTTTTTTTATTTATATATAATAATATATATAATTTATTTATATATAATATATTATAATATATACATATAATATATATAGTATTAATATATAATAATAATTATAAATATTAATATATATAATAATAATATATATTATGATATATTATATATATCTTAATATATCCACTATAAATATATATATAACAAGAATAAAAAATATCTAAGGTAAGTTATGCTTTCACCAGTAATTAATTGTTTAATTTTTAATTCACAGACATTCGTTAAAAACAAATTGATAAAGAGAGTGCTATTGCATTACGTTATAATTGAATTAAGACTGTAACTAATAATACTATTATTTTCTCTGAACTTTCATTATCTATATATATTTTATTTCTCAATCCGTTATGGTGGGTCCTTCGGCTAAAGGCAGGGCTTGCTCCTCCCGCTACGATATGGTTTCCGTAAATTTTTTTAAAAAAAAATATTTAATCCCAAAAATTTTAAAAAAAAAAATACAAAATAAAAAGCTTAGAAAAAAGAATAATATAACCAGCTGAAAAGTTGAACTACTATAACTTTAAAAAGTTATAACTAATATCACTTCTAGCGACTTAAGAATATACAAGAAACACATAACAAATATTATCTTGACATTTCTTTTAAACCCTTACCGTCACAAAACCTAATAATATATAATATATATATAGATATAATTATATATATATTATTATATATATATATAATATATACGATATATATATATATTATATATATATATATATATAATATTATATCATTATCCGATATATGTATGATACCAAAATCTAAGAAAAGAATTTATGATCGGGTCCAAATCGATTATTGCTATAATATTAAATACCTTACTATTGGGTAAATAAATAAAACCCGTTTTTTTATAATTAAAGATGTTCTTATTAGCAATATCAATTTGTACTGTTATTCTTATATAATTAATTATATGCTATATAATATACATATTATATAATATCATTATATATATATAAATAATAGATATATATATATATATATATATATCGCTAACTATAATATATATATAAAGTTTAATAAATATAATAAAAATATAGTAGAGTATAATTAATAAAAAACTAAAAACTAATCAATTAATAAAATAATTAATTAATAATAATAATAATAATAAAATTATAATAGATAGATTAATAATAATAATAATAATAAAAATAATAATAATAATAATAAATAATAATAATAATAATGATAATAATAATAATAATAATAATATAATGAAATGATAAAAAAATAATATAATAATAATAAATAATAATAATAATAATAATAATAATAATAATAATAAAATAATATAATAATAATAATAATAAATATAATAATAAAATAATTATAATAATAAATAATAATAATAATAATAATAATAATAAAAAATAATAAATAATAAAAATCAAATAAATATTAAATATCTTTAAATTACATACTTAAATGATAATTTAATTAATATAAAAAGTATGAAAATAAGTTTAATTTTAAAAGAGAAAGGAAAACTTTCAAATGGTTATCCAAATAAAGGTAAATTTTTTGGGCTTATATCCGTATCCACTGTCCCATTTAAAGCTGAAGTTCATTTTTTTTTCCATAGGTGCCTTTATCGACCCAAAATAATTAAACGGCGCGCGCATTATGACAATGAGTTCAACTATACTTTCATATATATTTAAATATTAACTTTGTTGTATTGGAAACTATTAATAGACGTTAAATAAATTTATAATAATACTATTAGTCTGTGTTAAGGTTAAAGTGAGGTAAATTTACGTAAACATTTATTATGTGTTTAAGTTACCTTGAATGTTAGCAAAGCGATTTAAACTTTTCTATTTAATATTTAAAGGTCGTGACTCTTATCAATTACCAATATTATTTTTGAAAATCAATAACAATTTATTATTAATATTATCAAATTCATATAGTTCTTATTCATGGCCAATTCGATAGCAATGATATTAGACAGGGATAAAAGACTATGTCCATTTTTTTTATTTATACAAACGAAATTCTGGTGTTTCTAATAGTGCCTACTTTAATATTAATTAATATTGCTTAAATCATTAGATATCGCGAGGAAAAGAAAAATGAATCATAAATTTGCATTCTTACCAATTATACTATAGCACTAGGCGTGTATTAATATATGTGAATATAAGGTTTCTTTATCGTTTTTTTAACTAAGTTTAAAAAGAATTCGTTCGAGTCCACTGGGTAAAAAATTAATCCTTATGAAATTACATAGGCATTAATTTCAGTTTCTAATCTTCAGTTCAGATTTTAAATAATAGTTGCGATGTGGCCGAGCGCTTATTGAGATCCAATATTATTCCGTTAATACAATTAATGTTATTTCTTCACAATACTTAATTTGATAAGGAGAATAAAACTGTTACAACATGTCTGGGCATTACTTAAGAAAAAGGGCTAACCCCTAAAGGTTATATATAAGATATATATATATAGATATATAATTATACATATATATTAGATAATTATCAATACTTATAATATATTATTATTTACTATATTAATAATATATACCAAAAATTTATATGATATAATATATTTAATGATATTTTAAAATATAATATAAGTGATATATATAATAATCAATATATTCAATAAATAAATATCAATAATAATAATAATAATAATACTTAAAATAATAATAATAATAATAATTAATTAATAAAAACGGATGATTAAAGAGTATTGCGTCTCGATCTCTGACCACACTGCATTATTTTTATTTTTATGTAAATTTTTTTACATTGCTGACTCCAAGGCTGTTTATATTTTCCCCACGTCATATATGTAATTTCCTCCCAAATTCATAAAATTATATATAATAATATAATAAAAATAAATATAAGGAAAATAACTCATTCTAAATACTATTATATATATTAATAAAATATAATTTATATTATATCAATAAATTAATGATATATTTTTAGTATTAACTGTAAATTAATAAAAATTTGATTATATATATATATATATATATATATATATATATAATTCTCGCAGTGCATATGCTGAAATATAATCTTAAGGACGTCATTTCAAAATAAATAACCTCGTTCATAATTCAAATATGTTTCTTCTATATGAGAAGTAGAAATGTAAATAAATCTTTGCTCTGAGCAATTGTTTTGAACATTTATAGGTACTCTTAGAAATTTTCCTCATTCAGAAAAGCGTGCTCAGAAATGATCCTTTTTTTCGCAAAGCGGTGAATCGATGTCCCAATATGCAATAGGGACATACTCACCCAGTGTAAATCGTGCCGAGCCATGTAGGACTTGCCGTCCAAAGCGCCCCATCAAAATTATAGCTCTTTTAAGGCTGCTTTTTTTAGATGAGATATTATATTAATATATTAGCATATTTTAACGACTAAATATAAAAAGAAAATGAATATGATAAATAAAGCAAGCGGAATAAACTCGATTGCATATTAAATAATACATGTTCTTGAACATTACATAACTTATATTTATTATTGTATAAGTGGATATGATTTATAAGGTTAATGGTCATACAGGTATACATATAAATGACAGTCGAGCAACTTGTTACCACTTACATTTCAGGTATAATCTCAATACATGATCTCTGACCCCTCAAACAGTGCGAGTGTGTTTACATGTTCAAATATTACAATATTTACTAGAATTGGTTTGGTATTTTGTACACCACTTTAGAAGGGGCATTATTTCAACCAAATACAGGTAAAAAAATTTTAAAATAGTGCCAAATTTGTTTTTTTATACATTTTAATTCACTTAAAGTATCTAAACCAAAGTCGCCACATCATATGGAGTAGATCATTTAAGCATTTATTTACCTCATCTTTACACACTAAGAACTAACATTTTATAACAACTTTAACCTACGACTATTTATGGCCTTATTACATTGATAATTTAACTTTTTTAAACCTTACTTATCACTTATGCTACAATTATCATATACTCAGCAATTATTATTATACCACACAAGTGGACGGGCTCCGTTATGCGTAGTTCAACAATTTATCACTTAAGAATGTAGGTAGCCAAATCACTATCTAATTTGTCAGTAAATTAGTTAATTAATGTGTCTTTTCTTCTATGCATTTGAAAATTATATTCATGGTTTTCCACAAATAAAAAACTGTAGACAGAGATAGATATACTCTATTACCCGTAAAGTAACTATAGAAATTATAAATAACTAAATATATTATATGAGATTTATTATCGTAGTGACTAATTATATATTAAAAGAGTGATTTAATATAATATATAAGGTATATATATAGATACTATATCTAGTAATTTTAAACAAAATCACTTTCATTTCTAAAAAGACTATTTGAGTGAGTAATCTTCGTAATTTATCCATGTATAATAGAAGATGTAAGATAGATAGATTAATAATAATTATATATATGATATGAATATTTAAATGAAATATTATATGAATTTAACTCATATTATTAATATTACAAAGTAATGACTTGACGTTCAGTGATAGAGATAATTTGATATTTTTGGTACTTTGTAAAATTAGACATGGCAAGACGGCCGAATGATTATTTATAAAAAGACTCAAATTCTTCCTTTATTGAACTGGTTACTGTTCCCATAATGGATAAATCACAAAACGGCAACCCTGTACCTGTAGATGTGACACCCATTTTGACGGAGTACTTCAAGAACTTAGGTGCCTGTGAAATAGGACGTCTAATATCTTGGTCCTAGCAACAGCATCAGGAAAGTATATTTTAGACAATTATGTGATTAGAACAACTTTAATAAAATCGAATTAACGAAGTACTCAATATTATTATGCAGATTAATAAACCTTTAATTTTTAATTAAAACTAAACAGCTTCAAATTATTTATTAAAGGTGACTACACAGATTTTTTCTACGGTAGTAAAGGTTAGTATTATTTTATTACAGATAGTTCTAAATAACACGACGTTGAAAAATAATACGGTTAAAATTACTAGTACTTAATAAACTTCCAACAACGAATATAGATGCATTCCACTAGATAGCAAGACAAGAGAATAAACATAACTATTGTTCTGCCGAGTTAGGCAGATAGGGTAGAATGCAATGATACTTTATACCTAAGATGGGGTGTTAGTAGATGCCACACGTAGCATATCGAAGTACGGACTGACAGTCAGTCAGAGTCTATTTCGTCGTCGAAGCATAACATGATTTTCAACCGCAAAAATTAGACTCATTAGACTTTTGTTTAGTGAAATAAATTACAATAGAGCTTGTTCACTGGGTGGGTTATAGGAAGAGATGATCAAGTTAGTATAATAAAATAACTATCAATCTAGAATATTCATAACGAGTATTTTATATGACCACGATATATTATGTAGTTAAGATTCCTGCTCTCTTGCTACCACTGTGAGACAGTGAGGAAATGTTTTGAATTTTAAGGATGCTCAAAGCATCTCTAGGTGAACCTTTGTACCGAAGGGGAGTCCAGAAAAGTGACAGCCCCCCTCCATAGCAGATTTAGGTGCCTCCTAGAGAGACTCCACCCCACGTCGTGATATGAGACCTTGGAATTATTTTGCGTGGGGTGGGTGGAGACTCCGGCGAAGATGTAATAGTTCCCGGGGTCTCGCTACTCGCCCCAAATATATAACACACGCGAATCCTCGCGAGTTGGAAATTTTAGAAACGATCACCCGCGCCCCCGCCCCCACATCCAGGCTCGCGACACCCCCTAAAAGTGCGATACGAAAAATACTCACATTTTGAGGGCTCGTTGACCTCTATATACTTATATACTATATAGTGCGTAAAGGAACCCTAAAACTTAAGTTATATACTTGATTACCACTATTAATGCGTGTGATATAAACTTAAACACTACCCTAACTTTTTACTAATAAGCTAATGGTTTTACTGTGACTCTAAAAGTAATAAATTATTGCCTATTAGGTAGGTATATTATATATATTAGCTTCACATAGTATAATTATTAATATTACAATATTATAAAAAAAGTATTAAAATATATATTAACTATATCATTATTATTAATGTATATTAATATATATATATATATACATAATATATATATATATATATATATATATTAATATATGTACATATACTATTTTAATAATATTTTATGGTTCATAAATAGCAAGTAGGCCTTTGACCTTAACTTACTGCCTATTCCCTAGAAAAGCGCCTATAATACTTGAATATAATAATATATATATAAATAATATATAAAATATATAATAGTTTAAATACTTAGATCAATTAAATTTGAATATTTATTGCTAATAGAATCTTTATTCAAAAAAAATTTTATAATAAATCATTTCAATCTCATTCTATCAGGAAGCATAAGAAATATGTCTGATTCAAATAAAAATATATGTATGCCATGTCAAACCGAAAATTAAAATAGTGAAATTTTCTGTCTTCAATATAGGTATGGAGTGAAACCATTATGCATACTAGTAGTAAAAGAGCCATAAGGGATAAAAAAACTTTAGTTAGTTAGGTCCAAGCTTAAAATCATATATAGAGTATTGACAAAATAATATAGCAAAAATAAATAGTCGTTAACTTTAGTAAGCAAGGATATATAAATAGAGACATTCTTATATAAATTGAGTGAGGCGTACTAATAAAAACAATTATGACCACGATAACATAAGATTAATCTAAAATAAAGGGGGATAAAAATAATATTAAGTATGGGTGAAGAGGTCTTAATGCCCGGGTAGCAGGGGGGGTTCAAGGTGACAATGAAGCGCTGAGGTAGTACATAGAGGAGCAATTGTCCAATAAAGATATAGTATATATATATATATATATACTATAGTATATATATACTATATATATATGAGACCACATTAATCTTATATATTTGATACTCATCACCATTTATCTCGAATGGGTATAGCAAAGGGTAGAGAGGTGAGTTATTTAACGGCTGAGGTATAGTATAGGAGTGAATTGTAGTATAGAAAGCAGAAGACCGAAAGCACCGATAATACTTGGCGCACCGCACCGCAGCTGCACCAGAAGTAAAAGCACCACGCACGGAAGCACTAAAAGTGAAATTTTGTAGGTTGGTAGCCGCATGCCAGCACCTATCTTATCTGCTTCGATGCGCACCGCGGCTTTACGAACAGGCACATTCGACCACGTACCTCACCGGCACCGCCACCTCTTAAATTTTAAAATAATCGCAAATTAGCCAGATGTCACTGGATTGTATGATGACTACGCACCGTATCACGCACCCGCAACCACGCACGCATCCTATGGTGCGTCAGGAAATTAACTCAAATATAAAGTCTAATTTAAGAGAATACCACCACACATTTCATTATTAAGAGATTATCCGAGAGCTTTAAATAGTATATTAACGCACAATGAGATATATAATATATATATATTGGTAACACTAAATATTTATATAATGTAATATATATATATATATATATATATATAATATAATAGAAAACCTTTACGCTATAAAAACCCACGCACAGTATTAACGTCAACGCGCATCATATTTCACTAGACTACAGACGAACGGGAATAATAAGGCCAACCTATAATATAGTATATAGTTCTATATTTGAAATATTATTTATTATCATATATAAAATGCCATATATTAATACTTTATATATATATTAATAATAATATAATAATTATAGAATATATATATATAATAAAATATATATATATATTTAATATATAATATATATATTATAGTATTAATATAATTAATATATATATATATGTAATGTGTTGTAGGTATGTTGTGTGTGTGTGTATTTATATTGTTACTGTGGTTATTTTTTTCGCAGATTGTCGTAATGTTCATGCTATATATCTATATGGACATTTAACCTTAAAAATTATACAACTTCTCTCCATTCGAATAAGTATATGACCACTTATTGAGGTAGGTTATTAACAGTATTAGGTTATCTCTAACGTTTCTTCCACTATGTCATTAAGCAGTACGTTAGATCATCTTCCTGAAGTGTAATCTAACTAAGTATATTTTTTAATCGTTTTTCCATTTATTCACCAAATTGTAATGACCCTGCCAACTCATGATTTCATATTATATTAATGGAGTAAATAATCAGTAAATATATATATATATATATATAAAAAAAATAATATATACTTCATATCTATATAAAAATAATAAATAGGTAGATAAATGACATACTGAGCGAGATCCTTGCCATGTATGAGAGTAATGTATGGTAAAGTAAAGAGGTGATATAAATGCCCTAGAATCCACCCATTCAAAGGAGCTTAATTATTATAGATTATATAAGTAGCATAGTGTGTGTACTAGTGTATACGTTATCGTGGTATATATATGCAGACACGCCAATCGTCTGCATATTCATCTGTTATCTGATTTACTGATAACTACGTCGATTATTCCGAGAGTCAGTTTCCCATATATGACTATCTATATGTAAAATAGACGTAGATTAACTGTACGCCTTAGTAAGGTAATATAATTTCCTTAATTCATACAGATACTTAACACGGTACTAGTTTTGAAAAACACATTAAATCTCGTGTTATTCTTCACCTTATTGAACTTGTCTACATTAACGTTCTATTCCTTCGGTATAACGTTATCTATCTATATATATATTGTTGTTTAGTATATGCCAATTCCGCATCATTTGCTAGTTGGTTTCAATTTAATATGTAAATTACTAAATGATTTAGATACTAAACTGTATTAACTTATATAATCCCAAAAAATTGTATGTAGCTCTAATTTACTAGAATTCATAATGTATAATTTTGATCAAAAAGTTATTAACCCTGTTTCATCATAATATACTTCATCCACAAAACAATCTTTCTATAGTCATCATATGTTCTTGCCCCAAATTTAGTTTCGCAGGCTGCTACAAAAAAATGTGTAGGTTATATTAATATCATGAACTACGATTTTTAAATAATCCAAAGATTCAAGTTTTCTTTGTGCGCATTCGCTCTATTGAGTACACTTTACCAGGTATCAATACACTACGTATAACAAACTTATTCCACATAATTTTTCATCGTTTTATAGTGTTATATACTTTATAGCCATGAATAATTATTATATGTTTACTTTCCACAAACGTGGTTATTCTCAATATCATACATTCTTCTCGGCCCTTTCATTCGTGAAGGAGCCTTAATAGTGCCTAAAACATAAATAAACAACCAGTGTTTCTCTCTTGACAATTAGTAAGGTTGGTCACACATAAAGCTTCGTTTTATAAATCCAACTTAATCTAAATCCAAGACTCTCCAGCCTCAGGTATCTTATAGCTTTGCAGAACCTTGCCAGTTACAATCGATAGAATTAGGCTCCATTGTCTACGAGCACAATAAATGATCAATGCTATGGCCGCACACAATCAACGACATTCTTTCTTTCCATCTATAGTGTTCCGGAGAAAACGTTAACGCAGTGTGGTTCCGAATCTTACCCACCCACATACACCTCCCATAACAATTATGATCAGACTCTATCGTACTATTTCAAGATCTTACCAGTATACCTCACACTCTAGGCGTGCTATCGCTTCTAACACACTGGCCTCACAGACTGGGCTTAAAACCCATCGAGCGCCCAACGCCTTCGGGTAAAATAGCTACCCCCACTTAGCACCCATAATAGTCGTCTATATCAGGCCCCGTCTAACACTCTCTCATCTTCTCAGTGGAGATGATAGCGTTGGTTATAGCTGTGTTGTGTTGGACAATAGTAGGTGCTATTTTTTACAATCTTATTTTTTTCAGAGGCATATCAATACTTATCTCTCTCTCATTCTACTCCTCTCATATATCATTACTACTCTTTCATCTCTCTCCTCTTCTATTTACCAATTTTTACCTCTTCTTACTATCTACTCTCTCTCTCTTATTACTTCATTTCTTATCTCCCTCTCTATCTTACTCTATCTCTCTCTTCTCTCGTCTCTCTAATCTTCATCGCTCTCTCTTATAATTTCTCATACGGGCATACTACCCTGGCTATTCATCTCCAGTCTATATTATTAATGATTACATATTATTACTCACTCTATGCCTCTTCTTGTCCGTGTTCCAGTGACATACCCGTAAAAAATTAAAGAGCTACTTATATCACTCGTCTCGCTTTAGTATTCGAGAGCTCTTATGTAAAGGGTATATGTGTCAGGTACAACGTGCAGATGAGGTTCAGAGATAGTAAAATAAGGACAAGAGATAAGAGATGAAGATAAATAATGAGAGTATAGATCGAAGTAGGATATAGTAAATACCGAGAGAGAGAAGAGGAGTAGATAGAGATTAGAGAGAGAGAGCAGGTTAGTTATTACCATAGATGAGAGAATATATATATATATATATATATATATATATATATATACTATAATATTAATTAATATATATTAATTAATTAATATATAAATATATATATAATATATATATTATATATATATTATTATATATATATAATATGGTTACTATATTTATTAATATGACATTATATATATATAATATATATTTATTATTATGATATATATATATATAATTAATTAAATACTTTAATTATTTTTAATTCACAGAAAATATATATTGATATTATATTATATTAAATATCAGTGATAGTCTATTACATTTATATAAGATCGATAGCTAATTATAGTATTTATATATATAAATCAATACTATGAAAATGGAGTAATAGGCTTGTTTTGACTCTTATATTGTGATTTATTTTGTGATGCAAAATCATCGTTCAAATTTTATTTACTCCCATATATTGGTAGGTCTCACTATGGGGTAAAAATGATATAACCCAATTTATTATACCATGTAGCCTCTGACCTATTATGCTGAATTCAAGCCACGTTGTTTCCTGACGTGATTATTATAAAATCTTATCTACTGCCCGTATGAGACACAATTTGGGCCTTTGATTCATTTATTTATTTGAGGGTACTAACCCTATTTTTCTGAGAACCCGGATTTTTATGAGAATACCACATGAGGAATTTTGAGTAAATATCCGGATTTTTTTGATATATACACGACAAGATATTTTTTGAGAACCCTAATTTGTTTGGAGTAACACCTTATATATATATATTGAGAACCACAAAAATTTTTTTTCATAACCCTAATCTATTGGCGAAACCCTCAATTTTTTATTCTATGAGGTCCAACCCTGATTATTTTAGAACCCTTTCGAAGAAGGGTGCGCCAATTCTAGTATTGCGTCATAAGCAACCGTTTTGTCATACGTCATGGACCTCCTCTCCCGCATATTACATTATTTTACAGCCCCCTTAAATTTTTCTGCCAATTGAGGTCTAATTATTTTAGTCACCCACGGTAGAATTTATTTGAATCTGTCTTTAAGGGTCTTAGCACCTTAATTTTTGATGTGTCTTTAACACTTTTTTTGTCTTTCCCACCGTCTTTGAGCTATTACCATAAGGCTATTACATAGCAATAACAATTAGTGGTCAATTATTTTAAGTGGATATTACACTGTTATTTGTTACCTATATGCTGGGCTCTACATTTTGACCCACAGGTAATGTATATTTATGTTGAACTTTCCTTTATGAGGGCTTTAGCACCTTTTTTGATGTCTAACCTTTGTTTGACCATGAATATTTTTATCGTTACCATTCACCATTTGAGATCTTTCCAGGGTCAAATTTTGTGCCCACGAGTCAATTTCTCTGTCTAATAATATATATACCACTCGTGGCCCACCCGTCATAACATATTTTCTGTTCCCTACTTGAACGCATTGTAGTGGGGATTACTATTATCTCTACTCTAAACACTTATGAATACAACCATACCAACAACTATCACGTGCGCGTGAGCGCTAAACCACACAACACTACTAACAACACACACACACAACACTACACACACTAACTTACTTATTCATTAATTACCAGACAATATCCTATGACATCATTTATACCAACACATTCTGACTATACATCTTATACATATATTTCCCTATAACACTTACATTTTACATACTTAATACACACGTACAAGTAAACACATCATACCAACCTTTTGAGTTCGAGTCCATGGTCCAAGTATTTATTTATGATACCCTATAACGATAAAGTGGTTGTTTATATAATTTTTTTCTCGGTCTCCTTTTAGGGAACTTAGCCCCTTTTTTTTGATGTCTTAACAGCCTTGTATGGCACCATGATAGTTTCGGCCGTTCAGAAACCAAGTCGGCAAATATTAACTATATGAGAGAGATCAAAATTTTAAGGTCCCACATACATATACTTTATGAGAGTGAACTTTGATGGTTCCCAATCACCGTAGAAGTATCTAGTAAAAATATAATAAATTAGTATTAATTTAAATTAATATATTTTAATCAATATTTATTTATTTAACTTAATAATAATTGAATATAATGAATGAAATTAATAATTAGATAAATAATAGGCCAGTGAGTGCCAGGTGAGTGCCAAGTGGAAGTGCCAATGAGTGCCAATGAGTTGCCAACGTGAGTGCCAATGATGCCATATGAGTGCCACATAGTGCCAAGTTGAGTAACAAAGTATAATTCCAATCATATGTGATTACCAAACTTTAGTGCACACTTAAATATATTTATACTAAAAAAGCACATGATATATACTAGGCCTAACCCCTATGAGAAGCGCCCAGTGAAATTAATAATTAAAATCTGAAAATAATAATTAGAGAGAGTGAATTCTAACTACTCGAATTAAATAATGAATTAGTAGAATTTAATTAAAGGAGATCAATGGAGGATTCATGGTGGATATTTATAATTTATTAGAACAAACCTGCTAGGAATTGACTTATTCAGCATAACTTATTAAGTGAGTTAGTGCTATTTTTCTATTAAATCACTTATGCACACTATGGTCTATCTTTATAACTACTACGAGAAATTAATCATCTATACATATTCTATGATTTATATATTAATAATTACAACCAGCATTACACCATATGTCAGCTATTAAAACCTAAAGCTAATCTTTTATAACTTATGAAGAAACATTATACTTTTTAACAGTACCTAATATGGAACACTAAATTAAGGACTAGAGCAACATACGAGCTGTAATGAGCGAGTATTTATCTAACTAAATTTTAATGCTACCATAATAAGAAATAGGGGCGAAGGACTCACATTTTAATACACTTACAACAGCACAGAGTTCCAAGCTTACGACTCTATTTGCACATCTTGCAGATTGATCTTGATGTGATGCTCAACTTGATGATACTTACACAACATTTAATATGAAACTCAGCAATGGATTTAACTGCACACACTGATTATGCCGATATTATGATATAGCCCACAGCCTACGAATACTCTTACCATTATCCAGCTGGAGGACCTCATTCTTTGTCCAAACCAAAACTATATGATTATGTGTCTAATATAGATATCTTCTTTGATAACGTCAGCTTTTATGAAGTTACATCATCTTTTGTATCCGTTACATGCCTTTATTGATGAACTTACATGAGATATTTAATATATAGCAAGAGATGTTTGTTCTCGTTTCGTGTTACAAGATATTTACCTGGAAGAAGGGCATGGAAGCCTTTACTGGTTTATGTACGCCAATCTACACTTAAAACAGGTTACTGTATTTCAAAGAATTTTCTTTTCAAATATAGAGAGTTGAAGTCATTTCATTTATTTTATTTTACATTACTTTATATAACTATTTTTTATTATAAAAACATTTTTCGCATAACTCATTCAAAACTAGTGATTTAATACTCGTTACAGACATATGATATCCAATTTAAACACTTCAATATGCAGAAACTTCTTCATTTATATATACATACATGTATAAATCTACTTTTAATTTCAATATTAAAAACTATTATTTAAATAAGATACAAATATATTTATGTATAAATATATTTTTAATTCATTACTGTTTCAGGACCGAAGATAAGTACATCCAGAGAATATGAGTATCCAATATTTATATGAACTCCAACAATCTCTTACTATTATACTTCCAGGTATACAAATTAGATATATCTTTATAACATAACAGCTTCGATAGTGAGACAGTTACGAACTGACGCTTATAGAGACCGCAGTAAAGAGTGCAGTAAAGTACAATGTGGAATAGCTGGCATCAACTCTACACACACCCACAGAGGGTCCGACCAGTTTAGTGTCGAAGTATCACTTTGCGTTATCCTGTTCTCTGCTGCTTTATTGCGGCTATTACTGTGCATTGCTAACACTTAAGTTTTACTGTCTGGTCTGAGACGGCAGTTTTTTTTATATCTGGATTAAATCTAAAAACTAATAATATTATGTTTAACATGACATATAACAAAAACCTCACATAATCATTTATATTTATGAAACTATATTATAATATCTACCATAACACATACAAGTACAGTTAAAAATCAGTATCAATCTTAAAAATAAGAAATTGGTTTAAACCTAACAAACACTTCGATTAGTAATAGCCGTATAAAATGTTTACTAGCTTTCTCTCACTTATGCATTATTATTACTTGCAAATAGTATCATATTTATCTACAGCTTACGCTATATAAATAACTTCAAATTTGATTCTTTATAAACTATCGAACTTTATAAAATTAAAATCAACCTTTCAACATATTTAATAAGTATCTTATATCACTTGGACTTCTAACTCTTACTAATCATTCAGTCTCGAACTTAAAACCATTTACAATTCTACCTATCCACGGATAAAACGCTGAGTGTATTCAGTTAAATCAATATATTAATAATGAATGGGTGTATATGCGCCTAATAACCACCAACAGAAGATTGGTGCACAATATAAGTTATTAATAATATGTTATTGCCATTTCTCGACTTAACTGCTTTCTACTACTGCTATATTAAAAATTACAACTACACTAAATTGATTTATCTACTACTGTCATTTTAATATCTACTGAGTTGTATTCTATTCTGCTGTTATATCACTCTCTCTGCTCCTACTAGCTCGTGTAACACAACTCTCTGCTGATATTTTACACTTGTTTTTAGAGATCTATTGTTCGTGCTATTAATGCCTTCATCTCAATATATATTTAATTTTTAAACCATTTATTATACAGCCAATATTTTGTTTGAATACTTATTATAGCTTCGCAATAAATATTTTCACGATTATTGTGAATTATATTTAATATTAAAACTTACGACACTTTTTTTTGAACAGCGGAAAAACCATTATTTTATTAGTTCTCTGATATTATTTTTATTTTACCTGACCTGAACTCTATTTTTGGCGTCTTCACCATGTTTGTGTCCTTAACCTTTATTATCTCGTACACAATCCCCTCTATTGATTGCATTCCTATGGGAGTTCTAATTTTTGGTCCCAAAATTTTTTACCTTACCACTGTGATCCATTTTCAAGGGCGAAGTTCGATTGTTTTACGAACCACACTATTTTCTATGACAGAGAACCCTAATTTTCTTGAGCAACCCTAATCTTTTTTAGCGAAACCCATAACTTATTCGAGAGAACACCACCTAATTCATATTGGCACAAGCATCCCTAACATACTACCTATTTCTACACATCACGTCCAACCCACAAACCTCCACCACAACACTTTATGTCCATACGGCCAAACACACACCTTGATTGTTGGCCCCACTAACATATTCTTTCCGACGAGCACACCCATCACTCAACATAAGTATAAGCTACGTCTGTGATATCTATCGCGTGCGTGAAAAATAAAGGATATCTTGATCCCAACTACTGGTTGCGTCTATGCAGACAAGCGGCCAGTGTGATACGGTTATATCCCCGCACTATTTTTATCTTACCCCCACTTAAATGTTATCACTTTTACAACCAGTGGCAATTTTTGTGGTCCACACAGCTTAAGTAATTCTAGAGAGCAATGCCGTGGTAAACCTTTGAGGGGCGTCTAGTACCCTCTATCTAGATGCTCTTACCCCTTGTATCTGAACACACTAACTATTATACGCCTAGGCGATCCTTTCACATTACTAACAATCGAGTTCTACATTTTTTAGTCCGCTCATTACAGTGTTAATTTTTAGGTCACATCACCGCTGAGCGTGGGTCAATTTTTGCCCAACCTATGCGTAGACACCTTATTAGAGCCTTATTTTCCCTTTTTAGTCCTTTCAGTAGCGAGGTCTCAATTACTATTGATTACACTCTCACACCAGGTACAACATTCATTAGTTATACCTTTTTGAGTCTCTCTTTCACGTGAGACGGCAATCATTCTTTTGAATCTCCACTCCTACTGTTCCGCAGACATAATTTTGCAATCATTCCTTTTTTCCACCCAATCTACAGAGCCACATAACATCTACTTTATCTTATTGACCGATCCATTACCATTGTCACCACGACAATTTCATCCTATTATCATACTTCGGCGCTCAACTCATCTTTAACTCTCACCCTGCAAATATATACTACAGCTGCCGAGATCTCTCTAAAATTTCTATTGTACCACACAACACATGTTTAATATTTTTGTCGCGTTCCAGCTCGAGGGGATCTGATAGGTCCTCTGAGAGTTTTATCTACGGTACATCAATTTTACTCTTATGATCTTCAGACGTCTATGCATAAATATTTAGCCTATTTACGACTCAATAAAACTCATAGCGTTCAAAAGTTCGTTAATACCCGCTGTGCGCCCAAACTTTATTTGAGTAATCTCTACTGATAAGCAAGCCAGAATACTAGCTCTAACTCTGTATATTATTAGTGTACTCCAGAGAGTTTTTGGTTATTACAACCTCACTAGCACTAGAATCTACATATTACATTATTTTGATTTTATTAAAAGAGAAAAAAAAAATCTTTTATATAAAGTGATCTCCAATGTTAAAAAATAAAACTAATATATTTACTATAAAAATTATTTATATCTAAGAATAAAGTAAATTCTTTTATTATTAAAATTATAACAATTATAATATTTATAATGAGTACCTTAAAGCAAATAATCAGTATTAAATTACCATATTAAGGACAGCTACTTCATAGCATAACCCCTACTATAACATCAAAGCTGAATTCCACAGATTTATTTATATCTATTTGAATATACTTTTATACTTATTCATTTACATCATCATTGATAGCCATATTAGCAAATAAGTTATAAATAATAACATTATCAGATAATAAAGAAAGTGTCACTGCAACATTAAAATGTATTTATTATGATAAATATTTCAATTTATCCTATAGTATTTTGCTCATTATACTGATAATACAGACACACATAACAGATTTAATTCTACTATATTAGATTTAATATATATTAACGATTTTTAATTAACATCAAACTACTATTGCGACTAAACTATGATAGATTTTAAAAGTACTAACCTGACACAGGTCTAATCTTGAATTTCTAACTCTTATTTATATATAATAGAAAATATATAAAGTTTTAGATTCTTCCTTTGTATTAAAAATAAATTTTATTATTAATTTATTAATCCTAATGTATATACTAGCTTTATCGTGTGACACTCCATGCACTGGAGCGAAAGAACCTCACATATCACAGAGCACCTATCCGACTAATTTAGCCAGCTATTATAATACGCTTACATCCATCATACTCATCTTCTCATTTCTGGT
Organism: Trachelipus rathkii; assembly: GCA_015478945.1. Lineage (NCBI taxonomy): Eukaryota > Metazoa > Arthropoda > Malacostraca > Isopoda > Trachelipodidae > Trachelipus > Trachelipus rathkii. Next base: position 10,101 of record JABUQX010124916.1, on the reverse strand, counting down.
AAATATTGTATGCGTTATGTGTAAGATTAATACAATCCATTTTCTGCAATTATTCTACAGAGTCATTCTTGAGCTAGTTATGAAAAAGTATATTCCTTTTGAGTGGGTAACCCTGTTTGAGGCTACTCGTTTTTATAGCTCATTAATAGAAATTCTCTACAGTCGCCAAACTCACATATATCTAGGATTGTTATCTAAACTTGCATCTTTCGGTTGTTTTCTCCTTGTTAAAGAAAATGACTCAAAGAGAGTCTTTCAGGAAATGACTCCTTATAGCACAGGCGTATTCGATTAGATATTGATTGCTAAGTCTAGGTCTCGGCTAATTAATTACTTTTAATGTGTTCTCTCAACCAACATCGTGAGGATTTTAAGATCCTTATGGTTGGTTATGGTTCATTACCGAGCTACAATATCATATAAGTGCAAGATTCATTTTACCTAGGAAGTCACTATTATGAAATTGGTAAATTTCCACTAACTAATAGATACAATATTAAGTAAACCAAACTCCTTATTGAGACGATTGTGGAAATATATTTAGATTTTTATACAAATTATTGATAAGAAACCTAATAAATAACTTCTACTCCATGAAAATAACTACTCAACAAGACTCTGAGAAAATAGATAAATGCTCTGAGAGCTGGAACAAGTTACTACATGAAAGATGATGGAGAGAAAAGAGACATGAATTTATCGCCAAAATAATATAGAGCAAAATTAGCTTTTCCTGGAGTGATAACTGTAGTCTGCTCTGACATGCCTGCGCGGTACTCTCGAAACTAGCGAGTGTAAATCCTTGTATATAATACATCGTATATTTAAAAATTATTTTATTATTTCATACAACGAGTATTAATGTTGTTACGATGATGGTTTCGGTAATAAATTATACTGTTTGTTGTGTTATATAAATATTCTAGAAATTAAAAACATACAACTTCTATTTCTACTTCAAGATAGTGTATAAAATTTAGTCTAGCTTATGTTTAAATATATTATAACACTGCAGCTCATAAAGTAGTCTAATACCCACATGAATGAAGACTCTTTGTCGTATAGAGGGGGTTCGTATACTTGAGGGTCTGCGAAGTTCTTCATTCAATTCTTTTGTTAGATTTAATTTTTCTTATTTTCTATCATTCATCATCATCATGATTCATCATCATTATGATGATTGGCAAAACTTTCGGCAACGGTCTAAATTATATATTCTTTATTTTATTCTTTTATAAAGATTAAAATTTACTTAAAATAATGTTTAAGCGAGCTTCAAATAATTATAGCACTCTATGAAAGTGTAAAGTGATTTTCAATAAAAACGTTTCAATTTTGTTGAATCATGTGACTGAATAAATTCTTTGAAAATACACGTTTCAAGTGGTGCATTGACTTATTTTACCATCTATAGAGCCCCTCACCCCTTTAAATGCAGCACCAACCACCCAGCTACCCGTTTTTGACGCCCGCCGCAATCGCCCAGGCGTGCGTCCCCTGCGCGCAATGTATTTCATACGCTGTTCCTCCTACTTAGACCGCCGCGTGCGTACCCGGTCATAGGTGACGCAATTACCACCGCGTATATAACCTACTCGACTACGCGTGCGCCACGCAGGGCGGCAAACGAAATTCCTCCGAGCAATTTTTGAGCTGAATATTAATGTGTATCTTATTATGAATGTAGTATAGAAACATCACCCACAATTACACACTAACGCACAGTCAATACTAACACTACACTACCCATCAGCATCACAACAACTACTATACAAGCACACACACCTGCATCACCAAATCACTACACACACTCAGCTAGAATCAATAACTCTTATCTCTATGAATCCTATTATTTGGTCCTTTTATATAGTATATACGCACGTATAAATTTATTAAAATACTATATTTATTTTATATATATTAATTATATTATAATATTTTAAACACTTCTAGTTACGTACTACTGTTATTATTTATTATGTAAGTTATATAATTTTAGAAACACGCATACACGATACCACAAACCTCTTTACAACATCATCACAGCACCCCCTTTAAATATTTTTCCCCACCCACGGACCCTCTTTGAATATTTTTCCCCGACTCGTGGACCTCCTTTAAATATATATATTTTTTTCAGCGAACCACAAAAACTTAAACCGATCTCAAGCCCTAAAATGCATCACATTTTAGTTTAAAGTTTCTTATGAATATTCTTCTAACATTTGGAGAACAGGAAACATTATATTCATTAATTCATAAAAAAAAAAAAAAAAAAAAAAAAAAAAAAAAAAAAAAAATGTCAAGAAATAGGAAATTAGGATTTTTTAATGAAATAAAAAAAAAAATAAATAAAATAAATCCTTCCGAAACCGATTAAAAAATCAAATTTTGCACAAGCAAGCAAAGGAAATTGGCTGAAACTTTCCTTTTCTTTCTTTCATTAAACTTTTCTATTTTAACTGAAAAAAAAAATCTTATCATTTCTTCAAGCATTTCGCAGATCCCCTTTGAAGCCTTCGTGAACTCTCAGTGCTAAACCTCCATAATATATATTATATATATATATATATATATCATTTATATATTATATATATATTATATATATATATATATAAATATATATATATATATATATATATATATATAACTATATAATAATATATACATATATATTATAGAAGATCTAAATTATTTTATTATAATATATATAATATATATATTATATATATATAATTTATAAGAGAATATATATATATATATATATAATATATATTATATATTAATTAATTATATATAATAATATATATATATAATATTATATATATATATATATATATATATATAATATATATATATATATATAATAATATATATATATATATATATATATAATATATATATATAATATATAATTATATATATATATATATTAATATATATATATATATATATATATATATATATAATATATATATATATATATATATATATATATATATATAGGGTACGACTTGCTAGATTGATGGCTTCTTTTATGAGCAAGCACCCTATATAAGAGGATGGTAATTTATAAATCCATATTTGAAATGATATTTTTATTCAACATAGAAGAGATATTCAATAAAAGTAAATGTAATAAGTCCCTTCTGTTGAAATACTCTCTGTAGGCGAATTGCAAGTCGCAGCCTTTTCCAGTGCGTTTTTCGAACTTGCCTCAGACTCTTCGTTTAGCGGCGAAAATTTGTGATCGGAATTCAAGTCGCAGCCTTTTCCATGAAGTTTATCGCTCTTGCCGGGAGGATTTCTGGAGAGAGTATCTTGAGTGAATTTATTTCTTCAGTTTCTTATTGTTAATTTTATCTGACTCTATATCTGACTGAAGAGTATCTCAACATCACGGGTTTATATATCATTTCATTTCGACTTATGCTAAAATTTTGCTCGAGCCAAATTCTTAGCATAAGTACAACATAAATTAAATTGTTTACAAATTATAATGCGAGTGCACAATTTACTTCCGCGGCTAAACACGGAGTGAAAAGTATGTTATAATAATTAATTCAGAAATAATAACTAAAATACATAAAATTAAAGTACTTTCAAATGCAAGCATATTTAATTATGTCCGAAGACATAAGTAAACATACAAACATATGAAGGCAAAAATAGTATACATGAAATTTGAAGAATATTTCAAATACGAGCATAACTGGTTACATCCGAAGATCTAAACATATATACAAATATTTGAATACATAAAAATACAATAATGTTATATATACAGAAAATAAAAGGTGCATTCAAACACAAGCATATTTTGGTTATATCCGTTAGATATAAACAAACACCGTCATTAAAGGCAAAAAGTAAAAAAAAGCTTATGCATGATAATATTGATATGAAGCAATCCAATGAATCCCAAGCGTTAAGTAAGCCACATTGATCGAACCATTAAATCCAAGGAAAGCCAGTATAAGACGTGTCTACGATCCATGATTTGACCATGCGCATGAGTTTTCAAATATGTAGTTACAGAAGGAAACATGCCTGACATATGTAGAGCACGAAGTTGCCCTTAAGTTTAGGCCTTATTTAAAAATTTCTTCATTACATAAAAGGAGCGGTCATAGAACCATTTAGAATTTGAAAAGGAATCCGAGTTCGTGGTGGAATCCAAAAATGAATTGCTGCCCATAATCCAAACTTAAAATGATGAATTAAATCCATACCGTAAAGGAAGTTACATATGTAGAGGCGAAGTTGCTTGAAATTTAGGTCCTTTATTTGAAAAATTTCTTCATACATAAAAGGGAGAGGTCACAGAACCATTTAGAAATCGAAAAGGAATCAGAGTTCGTAGTGGAATTCAAAAATGAGTTCTGCCCACAATCCAAACTTGAATAAATGAAACGAAACCATGCGAAAGGAAGTTGCTATGTCTAGTGAATGAATCCTCGAAACTGTGATAGTGTGAAAAGGTGAAGACCATAATCCAAAATTAAGTGAAAATTGAAGTCCAGTATCGACAATGTTCGTTTGCTTGAGTCATTTTCTCCAAGGTGTCTATTGGGAATTTAGTATTATTTATTTTTTCTTTTCTTCATTTTGTGTTTTTCAGAAGCGTTGATTGAAGTTCTGGGTGTTCGTTCTCCAGTTCACCAATTATATTAGGGTACGACTTGGCTAGATTGATGGCTTCTTCTTAGAGCAAGCACCCTTAATAAGAGGATGGTAATTATTAAATCCATATTTGAAATGACTATTTTATTCAACATAGAAGAGATATTAATAAAAGAAATAAAATAAAAGTCCCTTCTGTTGAAATACTCTCTGTAGGCGAATTGCAGTCGCAGCCTTTTCCAGTGCGTTTTTTCGAACTTGCCTCACTCTTCGTTTAGCGGCGAAAAATTGTGATCGGAATTCAAGTCGCAGCCTTTCCTGAAGTTTATCGCTCTTGCCGGGAGGATTTTTGAAGAGAGTATTCTTGAGTGAATTTATTCTTCTGTGTTAATTTATCTGACTTTGTATCTGACTGACTTTATCTGACTGAAGAGTATCTTAAAATGACGGGTTTATATAGTATTTCACTTTGACTTATGCTTAAAAATTTTGCTCGCGCAAAATTCTTAGCATAAGTACGAACATTAATTAAAATTTTTACAAAGTTATAATGAGTGCCTACATCTTCCGCCGCTAAACACGGAGTGAGGAAAGTATGTTATAATAAATATACAAGAAATAATAACAAAACATAAAAATTAAAGTACTTTCAAATGCAGGCATATTAATTATGTCCGAAGACATAAGTAAACATACAAACATTATGAAGGCAAAAATAATATACATGAAATTTGAAGAATATTCAATACGAGAATAACTGGTTACATCCGAAGATTCTAAACATATATACAAGTATTTGAATACATATAAATATAATTATATATACAGAAAATAAAAAGTGCATTCAAACACAAGCATATTTGGTAATATCCGTTAGATATAAAAAAACATACAAACATTTAAATCAAAAAGCTACAAAAAAATGTTAATACATAAAAATTATTGATATGAAACAATTGAATTATTCACAAATTAATAGGCCACATTGATCGAACCATTAAATCCAAGGAAGGTCCAGTATAAGACGTTTCTAACGTATCCATGATTTGACCAATGCGCACGTAGTTTTCAAAGTTGTAGTTACGAGAAAAACATTGCTTGACATATGTAGAGACGAAGTTTCTTGAATTTTAGGTCCTTTATTTGAAACATTTCTTCATACATAAAAGGGAGGCCGGTCACAGAACCATTTAGAATTCGAAAGGAATCAAAGTTGTAGTGGAATCCAAAAAAGAATTTCTGCCCATAATCCAAAACTTAAATGATGAAAGAAATCCATACCTAAAGAGTCATATGAGAGGCGAATTGCTGAAATTAGTCCTTATTGAAAATTCTTATAATAAAAGGGAGAGTCACAGAACCATTTAGGAATTCGAAAAGAACAGAGTCGTAGTGGAATTCAAAATTGAGTTTCTGCCCACAATCCAAACTTGAATAATGAAAGAAATCCATGCCAAAAGGAAGTTTGCTATGTTAGTGATGAATCTCGAAACTGCTGATAGTGTGAAAAGGTAAGACCATAAATCCAAAATTAGAAATGAAAATTGAAGTCCAGTATCGATAATGTTCGTTTGCTTGAGTCATTTTCTCCGAGTGTTCTGATTGGGAATTTTAGTATTATTTTAATTTTTTCTTTTTCTTCATTTTGTTTTTCCCCAGCAATTTAAGTTCTGGGTGTTCTTCTCCAGGTTCACCAATTATATAGGGTACGACTTGCTAGATTGATGGCTTCTTTTATGAGCAAGCACCCTATATAGAGGATGGTAATTTTATAAATCCATATTTGAATGATATTTTTATTCAACATAAGAAGGATATTTAATAAAAGTAAAGTAATAAGTCCCTTCTGTTGAAATACTCTCTGTAGGCGAATTGCAAGTCGCAGCCTTTTCCAGTGCGTTTTTCGAACTTGCCTCAGACTCTTCGTTTAGCGGCGAAAATTTGTGATCGGAATTCAAGTCGCAGCCTTTTCCTTGAAGTTTATCGCTCTTGCCGGGAGGATTTTTGAAGAGAGTATCTTGAGTGAATTTATTTCTTCTGTTGTTAATTTAATCTGACTTTTTATCTGACTGACTTTATCTGACTGAAGAGTATCTCAAAATGACGGGTTTATATAGTAGTTAATTTTTTCAACTTTGACTTATCTAAAATTTGCTCGCGCAAATCTTAGCATAAGTACGAACATAAATTAAAATGTTTACAAAGTTATAATGGAGTGCTACATTACTTCCTGCGCTAAACACGGAGTGAGAAAGTATGTTATAATAATTATACAAGAAATAATAACTAAAATACATAAAATTAAAGTACTTTCAAATGCAAGCATATTTAATTATGTCCGAAGACATAAGTAAACATACAAACATATGAAGGCAAAAATAGTATACATGAAATTTGAAGAATATTCAAATACGAGCATAACTGGTTACATCCGAAGATCTAAACATATATACAAGTATTTGAATACATATTAAATACCAATTAATTTATATATACAAAAATAAAAAGTGCATTCAAACACAAGCCATATTTGGTTATTATCCGTTAGATATAAAAACATAACAAACATTTAATGCATAAAAGTACAAAAATGTTAATACATAATTATTTATTTATATGAAACAATTGAATTATTCACAAGTTAAAATAGGCCACATTGATCGAACCATTCAAAGAAAGGTCCAGTATAAGACGTTTCTAACGTATCATGATTTGACCAATGCGCATGTAGTTTTCAAAGTTGTAGTTACGAGAGAAACATGAAGTTACATATGTAGAGACGAAGTTGCTTGAAGTTTAGGTCCTTTATTGAAAAATTTCTTCATACATAAAAGGAGCGGTCACAAAACCATTTAGAATTCGAAAAGGTATCAGAAGTTCGGAGTGGAATCCAAAAATGAATTTCTTCCCCTAATCCAAACTTAAAATGATGAAAGAAATCCATACCTAAAAGGAGTTACATATGTAGAGGCGAAGTTCTTGAAATTTAGTCCTTTATTTGAAAAATTCTTCATACATAAAAAGGGAGAGGTCACCAAAACCATTTAGAATTCGAAAAGGAATCAGAGTTCGTAGTGGAAATTCAAAATGAGTTTCTGCCCACAATCCAAACTTGAATAATGAAAGAAATCCATGCCGAAAGGAAGTTTGCTATGTCTAGTGATGAATCCTCGAACTGTGAGTTGTGAATAGATGAAACCATAATCCAAAATTAGAAAAGAAAATTGAAGTCCAGTATCGACAATTCGTTTGCTTGAGTCATTTTCTTCGAGTGTTCTGATTGGGAATTTTAGTATTATTTTAGTTTTTCTTTTCTTCATTTTGTGTTTTCAGAAGCGTTGATTGAAGTCTGGGTGTTCTTCTCCGGGTTACCAATTATATAGGGTACGACTTGCTAGATTGATGCTTCTTTTATGAGCAACACCCTATATCAAGAGGATGGTAAATTTATAAATCCATATTTTGAAAATGATATTTTATTCAACATAGAAGAGATATTTAATAAAAGTAAAAATAAAAGTCCCTTCTGTTGAAATACTCTCTGTAGGCGAATTGCAAGTCTCGCAGCCTTTTCCAGTGCGTTTTTCGAACTTGCCTCAGACTCTTCGTTTACGGCGAAAATTTGCCTGATCGAATTCAAGTCGCACCTTTCCTTGAAGGTTTATCGCTCTTGCCGGAGGATTTTTGAAGAGAGTATCTTGAGGAATTTATTTCTTCTGTTGTTAATTTAATCTGACTATCTGACTGAAGAGTATCTCAAAATGACGGGTTTATATAGTATTTCACTTTGACTTATGCTAACATTTTGCTCGCGCAAATCTAGCATAAGTACGACATAAATTTAAAATGTTTACAAAGTAATATGGAGTGCCCTACATTACTTCCTCGCTAAACACGAGAGTGAGAGAGTGAGAAAGTTATGTTATAATAATTATACAAGAAATAATAACTAAAATACATAAAAAAGTACTTTCAATGCAAGCCATATCTAATTATGTCCGAGAACCTTCCTAACCACAAAATTGTATTTCTGCCTCCATCGTATACATGAAATTTGAAAAATATTCAAATACGAGCATAACTGGTTACATCCGAAGATCTAAACATATATACAAGTATTTAAATACATATAAAAATACAAAAATGTTATATATACAGAAAATAAAAAGTGCATTCAAACACAAGCATATTTGGTTATATCCATTAGATATAAACAAACATACAAACATTTAAATGCATAAAAGTACAAAAATGTTTATACATAATAATTATTGATATGAAACAATTGAATTATTCACAAGTTAAATAGGCCACATCGATCGAACCGTTGAATCCAAGGAAAGGTCCAGTATAGGCGTTTTTAATGTATCCATGATTTGATCAATGCGCACGATAGTTTTCAAAGCTCTAGTTACGAGAGAAACAATGCTTGACATATGTAGAGACGAAGTTGCTTGAAGTTTAGGTCCTTTATTGAAAAATTCTTCATACATAAAAGGAGCGGTCACAGAACCATTTAGAATTTCGAAAGGAATCAAAGTTTCGTAGTGGAAATCCAAAAATGAATTCTGCCCATAATCCAAACTTAAAATGATCGGAAAAGAAATCCATACGTTAAAGGAAGTTACATATGTAGGGGCGAAGTTGCTTGAAATTTAGGTCCTTTATTTGAAAAATTCTTCATACATAAAAGGGAGAGGTCACAGAACAATTTAGAATTCGAAAAAGGAATCAGAGATCGTAGTGGAATTCAAAAATGAGTTTCTGCCCACAATCCAAACTTAAAATGATGGAAGAAATCCATGCCGAAAAGGAAGTTTGCTATGTCTAGTGATGAATTCTCGAACTGTTATAGTTGTGAAAAAGTGAAGACCATAATCCAAAATTAGAAATGAAAATTGAAATCCAGTATCGATAATGTTCGTTTGCTTGAGTCATTTTCTCAGAATGTTCTATGAATTTAGTATTATTTTAGTTTTCTTTTTCTTCATTTTGTGTTTTTCAGAAGGCGTTGATTGAAGTTCTGGTTGTTCTTCTCCGGGTTTCACCAATTATATAGGGTACACTTGCTAGATTGATGGCTTCTTTTATGAGCAAGCACCCTATATAAAAGAGGATGGTAAATTATAAATCCATATTTGAAATGATGTTTTATTCACATAGAAGAGATATTTAATAAAAGTAAAGTAATAAGTCCCTTCTGTTAAGATACTTTTGTAAGCGAATTGCAAGTCGCAGCCTTTTCCAGTGCGTTTTTCCGAACTTGCCTCAGACTCTTCGTTTAGCGGCGAAAATTTGTGATCGTAATTCAAGTCGCAGCCTTTTCCTTGAAGTTTATCGCTCTTGCCGGGAGGATTTTTGAAGAGAAGAGTATCTTGAGTGAATTTATTCTTCTGTTGTTAATTTAATCTGACTTTTTACTGACTGACTTTATCTGACTGAAGAGATCTCAAAATACGTTTTATATAGATCTCTCTC
>JABUQX010124915.1:20000-27213 GCA_015478945.1 Trachelipus rathkii | reverse complement strand
TAATTAAATGTTTGACACGTATCACTTATTAAACGAACTGTTATTCCTGAACCATAATTTAACTTTAACTGTTATTCCTGCAATGATGTTAACCTTGATAAATAGAAACACAACTAGGTACTTACGAGTTGAAACTGCCTTAGAAACCTTATCTCATACCTGGGACGATAGTTACTTGATCCTTATTTTTGCCGAGTTCAAGCATCATTTCGGCCTTTTTACACAAGTGAGAGAAGATACCCGTGTTATGGACTTCTGCTTACTCACCGAACCTTCCGACTGTTAAATTTCTGTTAATATCTCCTGTTTATTCTGTTTAAATAGTCTGAGGTCCAGAGGTTTGCCATCCCAACTCAAGTTCATCCCGAACTACGTGTATTGCAAGGCTAGATTTGCCTATCTCAACCTGGGTTTGTCCCATGACTAAGTTTGTCCCATATCCAAGTTTGTCCCATGCCAGGTTTCAAGCTAGGTCCCACACTAGGTCTGTCCCATGCCAGGTCCCTATAAACAATAAGTTTATCATTTCTTTTGTACCTGTTGTTATTCCTATGTTCTCAATCTGAGTTGTCCCATCCTTTCTGAGATCTATTGACGATCTGATTTTATCGTATCAAATTTTAAAGCTTTTTACCTTAGACCAATCTTTAGTTGGTTTCCCTTTTCCTAACATTCCTCCCTCCTTCAAGTTCGAATCCCGAACTTATAAGAAGGAAAAGCTTCATCTTGTTTTATTAAAAAAAACTCACCCTTAGCTTTCACCAATGCAAACCATTATCAAAAAAAAAAATATAATAATAATAATAATAATAAAAAAATAATTAATAATAATAATAATAATAATAATAATAATAGAAATAATAAATCGTAGCCCTGCTACAATCTATATAAAGCACATTCATACAACAACAAGCATACTATTCACTTTTGTAGCTATCCATTCGTACTAATAAAAATAACGATGAAACTTAATATTAATAACCATAAAAAATAATAATAATAATAATAATAATAATAATAATAATAATAATAATAATAAAATAATAATAAAATAAATAATAATAATAATAAGTAATAAAAAATAATAAATAAACAATAGCATAATAATAATAATAATAATTAATAATAATATATAATAATAATAATAATAATAATAAAAATAATAATAATAATAATAATAATAATAATAATAATAATAATAATAATAATAATAATAATAATAATAATAATAATAATCCCCCCCAAAACCTTTCGTACAAATAATATTTATAAAGCTAGCGAATAAAGTAATAACCTAGCACTCGATTCAGTTAACCTAAATAACATTAATACTCCGCAGAGTAATATGATACACACTAATGCTCATAACCCCCTAAAGATCAAGAGGTACCATCTGAGGAAGAAAATGAAGGATTCATGGACAGTGAAGGAAGTGAGGCAGAAAACTTATTAGAACACCCACCAGAAGAGGGACTAGGGGTAAATCTACTAATGAAGGAAGGAAAGAGGACACCAGTCTAGGTTAAGCTGCAACCACAAGTTATCAGGAGTTTGCATAAGGGCAAGGACATTTCCATGGTGAAACGCAAAATCTAGGTGTGCCTTTTTAGGATACAGGATCTGTATTAGTTTGGTCAACAGCGAAGGCTTCATCAGGGAGTTAAGAACTATTTTGGACTTAGTGAGGAAATGGAGTGTTGACATCACATTAAAATGGAGAAGTGCACCACCAAAAATTGTTGGAATGCACTCACAAGCAGTTAGCATCAGGATAGAAAATACAGCGCCTACAAGGAAAAAACAGTAATTACCAATTGAGTAGTTGTTAAGGATGGGCTTCATTCCGGCATGTTTGTCATGTGGTTGGGAATGAATTACTTGGTGGAAACAGAAAGCGATTCTGGATTTTGAGCGAAGCATCATTCGCACATGCGGGATGATGAGAATCAGGTTAGGTGATGGTTAGTTCTTGTTAATGTGTTAATGTGAATAGCGATGGTGAGTAATCTATATAGCGATTGACAATACATAACATGAACAAATAATTTGAATACAGGAAAGATCTCAGGTGATAAAAGAATTGAAGAAGAAGGTTAAGAACAAAAAACAAATTCTTAAGACGGATGTGTCTTTAAAGGAATTTTATAGATATAAAGAAGATCTATTAATGAACGACGCTATATTAGTTAAAAGGATGAAGAACGGCAAGTTGTGTGCTGTAATAGGATTTAAACAGATGGTCAGTATTTGTGTAGTAATACACCGAAACATGGCACACATAGGACAAGGAAAACTAACAGACTTGATGGCAAGGTATGTATGGCATCCAAAAGGTCATACTATAATATAATCCAGGAGGTGTGCAGGACATGTCCCACTTGTCAGTTAAATAAGGTAGATCATAAGGTAATATTCCCACCAGTTTGGAAAATCACAGTTGCTAATCCTTTCGAGTTAGTAGCAATTGATGTGATGGCTATGCCAAAAACAAGGAGAGGAAATGTTGCTTGTCTAGTGGCTGTGGACCACGTGCGGGCGAATGGGAACGTCGGTACAGTCAGACCACTAGAAGGACAAATCAGCACAGAAGTGTCAACGGGTGCATTTTGAAGGAAGAAACCTTAACCAACCTGTAGAAGTCAGCATACAAGGTTTAAACAGAAGAAAATTGCGGTTGGACCTTGAACAGGTAAAACTGGGATCTTAAGGGACATGCTCAGGAGGTACAACATAGATCATATATTCAGCAGTCCTTATAAGCCATCTTCAAACGGGGCAGTAGAGCGCACAAACCGTACGTTTGCAGAGTTCCTGAAGAACATAGTGACAAAGGACCAGGAGTGGGATGATTGCTTACCCAGGGTGGTTATAATTTATAACAACACAAAACACTCAGAACTTGGAATGACACCAGCCGAAAAACTATTAACCCAAACACATAAGGAGGGAAAGGTGTTGCCGATCTCTATGGAAGAGCAAAGCAAATGGAAGGAAGGACATCCAAACTGGCTCCCTTATGCAGTAGGAGTTAAGGTCAAAAGGAAGATTATTTCGGCAGATCGGTCCTTAGAGAAAAAACTAGGTGAAAGATATGAAGGGCCATTCACGGTTGTCAAAGTAATAGCTGGTGGAATGACATATGATGTTGAGGGTCAAGGTAAAACTATGAGGGTCCACTACGCACATTTAAAAGTATGGGCAGACCCACCAGATTACCTCAGGCAGTATTTTGAGAATGAAGAAAATGAGGTCTATTCACAGCATGAACATAGGATTGAAATAACAACAGAGGATGAATTAGAGGAAGCACCAGCAGGTATTATATTTAGTACGTTCCCGGAGAAAGTAAAAAAGAAAAGAAGGGGTAGGACAGAAACCAAGGAAACATGGGACCTTTTACAATTGGCCATAGGTAAACCAAGCCATAAGAAGGATATGGAATTAAACGGAACTTTTAGGGAGAAGGATAAGGAACACAAACAGAGGCAGAAACCTATCCCATCTCCTATAAGATACTTAGAAAAAAAAACTTGATCTATTGGATTGGATGGATTCAAGGCACCAGAGGAAAGCAACTTCTCAGATGCGGGATTTGTCTACAGAGTTTCGAAGGGAGAGAAAGTTTAAAGTTCCTAATGACAGTAACAATTGTATAACCATTTTCAGACGCTACTGAAGAGGGAGGGGCAAGTTCTAGGGTAGTGATAACTCCGGTAGCATGATGGAGGATATAAGTAAATAATTCATGTCACAAGTAATTTAGAGAGTATTATCCTTTAAGTATGAATTTCAGATCTATCATAGAAATTAAGGAAGTTGGTGAAGGATCCTGAACAACATGATGCTGGGTAGGAGGGGATCAGAAGGACAAAAGGAGGAACCCAAAACAATTGATTCGGCGAGATTGAACATCGGCCCGAATGAACACGAGTCAGAGGGTCAAGCTCCAGATCTTCCGATGTACAAAAAGGGTATTGGAGATGAAATGTTTCATTTATGGATACAAACCACCCATTTTGTAAGCTAGGATTAGTTTTATTACTCTGTTTTTATAGAATGTTTTTTTTTATTTGTGTTTATTCAATATTTTCCCTTCTTTAAAGATTGGGTTTCCAATCTTGAAGGGGTGAGTAGTGTCATGAGTCTGGTGACTCATGGCATCTATTTTGATAAACCTTCTAATTTATTTTACGAAGCAGAAAAGTATTCAGGTTAAAGGAAAAGAACTCATTGTTTCTTAAAAGAAGTTCTGGTAAACAGTAATATCTGAGTTGTAAGGATTCATTGCAAATCGTGATTACCAACTTTATAAGGATTGTTACTAGGCTGTTATTATCAGTTTTCCAAGGATCTAGTTACAAGCTGTAATTCCAGCTTTTTAAAGGACAAATTCTCCCAAATAATTGGTATGTATAGTAAATATAAAGCGATGGTTGTGATAGGTTAAGATCTGAAAGTAGGAATAGATTTATGATTTGCTGTTTAGAAATGACGAAATAACGTTTAAAGTTTGTTTAAAATATATCAGTGTTAAAGTAAAAAGTGTGGATAATTAGATACGGGTAAACTAGGGAATATTGTTAGAGATACGAGGAATTACCAAAGAATATTGTAAATTTGATATATGGGATCTTTTTGGTTTAAAGGACAGTGAAAACTGTATTAAGAATTGATATAATAAACGGAAAAGTGTTAGTGGAAAAATTAACATAGTAATCTATAGGAAGAAATAGTTAAAAGGATTTAAAGGAGGAATTGTGTATGTATATAACGTATGTGTGTGTGTGTATGTGTGTGTGGGTATTGATACGTACATAGTTAAAAACACATATAAAGGTAAAATGAGGACCTTTTAAGATGTGAGAGGCCCACATTTGAGAAGGGGGCGCACATACAATTTAGGTTACAGTTGCGATCGAAGGAATAGGTTAAATTTCATTATTATTATTATTATTATTATTATTATTGATTAATTATTATTATTATTATGTATTATTATTATTATTATATTATTAGATATATTGATTTTATTATTATTATTTATATGTATAGTGTATTCATTATGTGAGTGGATGATTATATCGTTTATTGCTATTTTTAAAATTAGTGTATATCAAGTATTTAGGGGGTTATGAGCATTAGTGTGTATCATATTACTCTGCGGAGTATTAATGTTATTTAGGTTAACTGAATCGAGTGCTAGGTTATTACTTTATTCGCTAGCTTTATAAATATTATTTGTACGAAAGGTTTTGGGGGGGGATTATTATTATTATTATTATTATTATTATATATTATTATTATATTATTATTCATTATTATTATGTAATATTATTGAAAAATAGATTTTATGATTATTATTAATGATATTAATTATTATGTATTATTATTATATTATTATTAATAATGGAGACTGTATTATTATTAATGAATATATATTATTATTATTATTATTATTTATTGTAACGGGGATTATTAATTGTTATTCCGATAGCGTGGATAACTGTTGGCGTTATTTAATTTATATTTTGCCATTAGTGAGCCAATAATTAATGGTTGGCTATTTTATGATTTTCAGGGAGACGAGTTTGGAGCCGAGCTTACAGCCGAGTTTTGGAACCAAGTTCAGAGCTGAGTCAGGACCAAACTCAAAGATTGAATTTTCGATCGGACTCAGACGAAAGGTTGAGTCTAAATAAGGTCATCACGGCTGGATATTAAGGCCAAGGCTGAAATTATTGATCAACTAAGTTGCCAGCCAAATTTGAAGGTCCAGGTTAACCTTAGGTTAGCTACTGAAGGCTGAAAACAGGCTACGGAAGATTCCGAAGGTCGAAAGGTCACACAGGCCGTTTGTAAAACTGGATCAGTTTGTTCAAAGGAGTAGGGAGCATCTTCCGAAGGATCATTCGTCTGAATAACGACGTTTATAAAGGAAGTATTGCTCTTTTACCTTTTGTAAATGACTTTAACCGAATTTGTAAATAAATAAACATAACCCGGGGTTATATTGTACTGTATATATTTGTGTCGAAATAAATTGGTATATAACGTTTAGCTTAGGTTAGTAATAGGTTATTTGTAAATTAAAGTTAAAAACAGCCATAGGTAGGTAGGAATAATATTGGAAAATACATAATCATTCATATTATTATTATATATAAGAAAAACCAACTTTCGTGTCTTTTCAATCCCCTTTTGTTCTTATTTCACTGTAACAGGAAAAGTCCTCTGTAAAGGAACGCAACTTTGCCTCTCGCATTTAAAAAGAGACGTAGCAACAAAAATCCCATTGCAACGCAGGATCGAATTGCATCACACTACATTAAAACTTTATACACCTAAATTGTTAGTTATCAAATAAATGGTTATTTAAACTGTCAACCTTTTCTTAACACTGGTTAACCTTTTTTCTTTATTTTAAAAGTCACAAAACTCGATAATTAAATGTTTGACACGTATCACTTATTCAACGAACTGTTATTCCTGAACCATAATTTAACTTTAACTGTTATTCCTGCAATGATGTTAACCTTGATAAATAGAAACACAACTAGGTACTTACGAGTTGAAACTGCCTTAGAAACCTTATCTCATACCTGGGACGATAGTTACTTGATCCTTATTTTTGCCGAGTTCAAGCATCATTTCGGCCTTTTTACACAAGTGAGAGAAGATACCCGTGTTATGGACTTCTGCTTACTCACCGAACCTTCCGACTGTTAAATTTCTGTTAATATCTCCTGTTTATTCTGTTTAAATAGTCTGAGGTCCAGAGGTTTGCCATCCCAACTCAAGTTCATCCCGAACTACGTGTGTTGCAAGGCTAGATTTGCCTATCTCAACCTGGGTTTGTCCCATGACTAAGTTTGTCCCATATCCAAGTTTGTCCCATGCCAGGTTTCAAGCTAGGTCCCACACTAGGTCTGTCCCATGCCAGGTCCCGTAACTCTACGGGCCTCTTCTTTTTGTACCTGTTGTTACTCCTATGTTCTCAATCCGAGTTGTCCCATCCTTTCTGAGATCTATTGACGATCTGATTTTATCGTATCAAATTTTAAAGCTTTTTACCTTAGACCAATCTTTAGTTGGTTTCCCTTTTCCTAACATTCCTCCCTCCTTCAAGTTCGAATCCCGAACTTATAAGAAGGAAAAGCTTCATCTATATACTAATATATATATATATATATATATAGTTATAATATATATATAT
>JABUQX010124915.1:0-10000 GCA_015478945.1 Trachelipus rathkii | reverse complement strand
AAACCATCAAAAAGAGGGTTCCTTTTCTTTCTGCGGTTAATTATTACTCAAATACCCTGTATATTTGGTTGTTTAAATTTGAATTATATGGATAGTTGGTTGAATATAATGCCACATCTTCATAATTAAAATTCCAAATTTTCAGTATTTGTACACTAATTCACTAATATTTGTTTATTATTATTGAACATGAAACGAAATAATTTTTTCAATGATGGTTGTCTACTATGCTGTACTATGGTTTTACATTTATTAAAGTTTCAAATTGTGGTTTTTTACCCTGCTCTCTATGAAAATTAGATGAAAACAAATTTGCGCTTTGGACATTACCCTATGATATGTATTAGATTTCTCAAAAAGTTAAATTTGTTACAATACTTTAGCTCAGTTATGACTTGGTAATTTATTCAGTGTCCTTTTTACTCAACACCTTGACAGATACTAGTGTGGTTAAGTTTACTGTAACGTTTCCTAACTGCCAAAATGTTCCTCGTTATAATAATGTTAAAGTAAAAATGACATTTGCGATTCGTTTCCGTCATTTAATATGAAATAACTTATAGTCCAATGATAGATGCGATAAGCGTAAGGATGAAAAAGATTCTCCAAAAATTAGCCGGGTCATTAATAAATAAACAATCCAATGAGTGCCGTTACCGCGCCAATTTCCATCCTAACCAAAGAACCCCCACAAAGGATAAAATGAAGTGTAAGTCATATAAATTATTATCGATTAATTATTTAATAAAACATCAATTTCCCAAATAATCTATAATCAATATGCAGGTCATACTAATTCTGCAATGATTAGTATGAAACTTGTTTAAAACCATGAAATGAATATGCAGAGATAATCAAACAATAAAATTCTCTTCTCATTTAGAGATATGTGAAAATAATTAGTAAATAATGAGGTATTATAAAAATATTTTTTATTTTTTCTGTGATAAAAGTTTTATTGGAGGAACGTTCTACGGAAATAAAGAATACATCTCTTAGTTCCACCAATGTATTTCAGTGAAGGAAAGCATAAATATATCTGAAAATCAAATCTGTATCTCAAATGAAAGGAAAATTTCCAAAGATATGTTATACAGATATTTCTAGGAACTTAGAACAAAGCTGACCAGAGAGTTATTATAAAATATTACACTCCTTACTTAAATTTTTGGAGATCAATATCTCCGTAAGGATCATTTTTTCAGGGTGGATTTTTCTATTTTTTTATATTTATTAAAAAAAATTTTTCGGGGGGGGGGGGATCATGAGATGAACCTTGATTCATTTTTTTTTTATTTTTTTTTTTTTTTGTGTCCTTGACTTATCCTCTCTGTGTGTACTCTTTTTCTTTCTGTATCATTTTCTCTCAGGCATATAATTCTGTCAAGACACCAATGAAAACTAAGTCATTATTCTTTTTAAACATATACCAGGAACTATTCTATCAATATTTTAAGGGAATAGAGCTCAGGACAACAGAACGAGAGGGAGATCGAAACAAGATAAAAAATAAGATAGAATTAAATAGGGAGATATAAAAAATAATAATAAATATAATTTAAAATATTATTAATCTCAATCACGATAATTAAATAATAAAGTGAGTGAATAATATGGTAGATAGATAAGTCGATAACAATACCAATAATTTATGGTCTACGATCACAACTCGCAAAAGATTATTTATTGTAGATGTGACAGATCATATTGTTTAAAAATGGACAAGCCAATGGAATGTAATTTGTTTCTTGTGGTAAGTTCGTCTTGCACACATCTCAGACGGGCTGAGGGTAAAAATTAGTCTCTCCCAGTGGGTAGTTCAACTGGGTAATTAGGGCGATAGAGATACTCATCACGTTATCTGTAGCATCTTTGTCATGAATATTATTTACCACTATTCAATAGATTCACTTTTTAGATTATATATATATATGTTAATTAACTAAATAAGTATTTATTTAAGACCTTGGTAACTTAATATTAATAGTTTAATAATATATAATTATCTATTTTTATTTTATTATTTATTAAGTATTTATAGAAGAATATAATAGTAGTAAGATGTCGTCTAAAAGATGTATATGATGTTCAAGGTAATTTAATGTCAACCTAATAGTAGTTTCAATCCGGACCTCCGCTATAGTAAATATTAGGCGTCAGATAATAATATATACAATAATTAGGGATGACCGCGGTTAATTGCATTAGTCTCACTCCTTTTACGATAATAGTGAAGAGTGATTATGAGTAGGGTGGTCGCTAATCCCACACCTCCTTGGTGAGGATAGGTCTGATCGGAAGCCCCGTTGTTAGTGTGTTTTTTGAGTGATCGCGGGAGTTGTACGCAATCCTCTCCGCATGTAAATTAAGTATGTGCGAGTATCCCTGTGATCCCGTCGGCTACGAAGGCCCCGTAAACTGACGCGCAATTAATTTTGATATCTGTTCGAGCTGACTAGCCAAACAGAAAAACTGCAAACCCAGTCTGTAGATTAATTTATCGGCTGCCCTGGTGGTTCTAATTGTATCAAGTTTGTTTACTTTCGGCGCCGAATTCTGCTAGCTTCATATATGTGATGATTACATAAAGATCGGCTATAGTTACCATTCGACCCTAGAGGTGATGCTCTCTAAGCGTCATGGTAATGATGAGTAATGCTTAGGAGCTCTTCGGATACGCTATTAGCATAGCTGCGGCGTTTGCGGTACACTACACCATAAATATATATTTATATATTTATTTTTATAGTATATCTATCATATTGATATAATAATAATTAAATTCGAGTAATTCTAGTTTAATAGACAAATGCGGTGTTCGAAATAACTCTAACTATTCCACACACGTTATTGTGGACACGAATGAAATCAGTGTAGCGCGAATTAACTAAATATTTTAGAATATGGTCTGTTGAATCTAAGATCAATTTCGATAATTTCATTTTGGTTGATAGTCATTTGCTCTATCAGTATTTTTATTCTTTCTTCTCCTTTTGACAATTATTACCCTCTATCTTTCAGACTTCGTGACGTAAGGTATATCTTTGAGTATGTCACGACTTCCGTGCACATCGTTGCCATGGTGGGGATATATTATAAATCGTTATCTATTAATAAATTTCCGGATATTGAATCTTAATTACAGTTTTGACACCAGATGTCCTATATATAATCTTTGTAGAATAAGTATACTAGTGTTTATATTAATGAATTGAAGTATTACTTACATGGTGATCGAGATATTAATTTTAAGTCCCTCCTGTTTGATAGTACCCCGTTCTGGATTACTGTCCATAACCTCATTATGAAATATAATACTAATCTAATAATTGCAGCGTTATATTAAGTCGGAAAGTTTTATAGTAGTGTGTTGATGAGATTTCATATTAGTGATGTATACTTGACTTAAAACTATTTATTTGTTACGGATTATCAGGAGTGTCGCCACTGCCTATACGATTTAATTACTTGCCTCACTGATATGGTTGTTAGTAATAATATCAGCTGTATATTCCTAAAGCACCGAAGCAAATGTATCATGGCATGTAACTACGTAATTACTTATTAAGTTATTGTATATTTGATACAATTTGTTCGAAATAAATAATTATAGTTTTTCTTTTTGATAATTCTTAGAAAGTTTAGATCACTCTATCACAGAGTAATAAATTTACTTAGTTGATTAGAATTATACATATTTATTTTATGAAAACTAACTTTAAAATATTTTTAGTTAAAATTTAGATCTCAATATATGTTTTTTTTGTTAACCTAGCCTTTGAATTGCTCTACGAAAAACTTTTTGATTAGTCTTACGAAGAAGTACCTAGTACTAAAATCGATACAGGCCAGCAGTAGATTGGGTACGAATAGCAATGGCACGTAATCCAAGTATCTATTTTTCTTTCTTTCCTCTTGATCTCTTTTGAGGGCATCTGTTGTGATTTTTGAACCGTGAGTGAAGTAGAGAATGAGGGTACTAAGCCCCCTGCTCACGTCATTTTCCTCTGTTGTTTAGTAATATTATGGTGGACGTCGAGAACAAACCTCACCCTCTGATATCCAATCGTTCGGCTGCTATTAGTGTACAGATCCACGTATCATACTAAGTTAATACAAATAACACATCAACACTCTGGCCTTTGCGAGGCTTTAGTCCGAAGCTAAATCTTTATCGGTATTAAAATCTCTATAATGCTTGTAGATTCTGTGAAAAATCATATTATGGTTCAATCTATTTTTTAATTGGACAATAGTTTAATTAGTGTTTTTATAATAAAGGTCCTTTTTATTTTTTGTGTTTTTCATTTTCGACGTCCAACAAAAGCCAGTATAAAAATGTCTACAATCAAACAGCTCACATAGATTTGTACAATACAATGTATTTTATTATTGCCGAGCTCCCTTGTTTTTGATGTGTTAGTTTTTAGCTTACATGTCTAAATTTTTAGGTGTGGATGTGACTTCATAGGCTCTATTTGATCAAGTTCGACTTTCTTAGGGGATCATCTATTATTCTAATATATTAGTTGGTATCTGGTTATTAAACTATACTGAGTTAGTTAAAGGTGATCAATTACATGTTTTGCTCTTTATAGTATTTTGCACTAGAGTAATTCATACTTGTTCTTACTCAAAGTAATATATGTATACTAGATACGTAACGAATAGTTTATCTAATCTATCTTTATCTAATTAAATAGCTTAGTATATATAACTGTGCAACTAGTATAATTATTCCAAACGTGTTTTGTCTTTATGTTATGCTTTAAGGATATAATTTATATTCTTAGTTCAATGTATTGCGACATAAAGGCCTAACAAAATATGTGACATAACATAGTCTTTCAATTTGCTATGTATATAAACATAGAGAGGATTAAAATCTCTTTTAGTTGAAATTTTAATCAATTTATAGCTATAGAAGTTATTCTAACTCTATTTTTTTTTTCATTTGGTATTCTGAATCCCTAAGTACTCACTGAGTGTTTTATTAACCAAATGGTTGTAGCTGAAGAATTTTAGATTACTTAATAAGTGAAGTTACCTGGTTGTGTGTATGAGTCGAATTGAAAATAGATAATATTAGCCTTAAGAGTTAAGTTGTCTTGTGAGATATATACAAGGTGAGAAGTAGCATGTTTAATGAAGCTCGTCGCATTAGCGTAAAAAGAAAGTATGCAAGACTTTCTGTATGTATGCCATTCAAGTTGAGTGTGATGTATATCACTACGTTACAATGTGATGTTCATTAACTAAGCTGATGCTGGGTACAATACATTATATATATTTGTCTCACGAAAGCATACATTTCTTTAATAGCCATTACCTTATTCGATTAGGGACTGATTTCGGTTCGGTTTATATAGGTTCACAGGGCATCACTACTTATGTGACTCTGCGATCAGGTTCTTCATAATGAGTAAGACCCTGTTGATTAGACTAATGCTACTATTTCTTATAATTGTCTTATATGTACATTTATCGCTGTCTCATTGGTACTACATTCTGTTTGATACACATCTATAGTCGGTCATATACTATGTTTTTTCTAGTGAATCATATGTTTGATATCCATTTTTCACAATATACAACATCCTTGTTGACCGTCTGAATTAGAAGGCTTAGATCTCACCTCTTAATTATCAGTATTCCATGAACTACCAAGTTAGTACTATGATAAATTATAGCTCATTAATTAAGTGTGAGAAAAACAACTTTTATCCTTACTATTGAACGTCTTAAGCCATACTTCTCGCATGAACCATTGCAAGATCTAGTAGTTATGATGATTCGCTACCACATAGTGTGATAGAATATTATATTTATACTACAATGAATACTGCTGCTAGTGTGGATACATTAACTTATATGCTAAAGTTAGATATAGCGTTTCTTAATAGTGTATTGATCTTATAGCTTATAGGGTCAAAATCAGTCTATATTCATGTGTATCATAGCTTAGTCTCATTCTTATGACTTCCACCAGATTTCCACTATAGATTGCTCTATCATACATTTAATATTGAAGATCATCTCTATTACTTGTTAAACATATCCCTTTTGCAGATTGTATATCCTTTTCATCATGCATACTCTATCGTTACATTGGTGTACAATATATATAATTTCATCGATATTCGCTTAATATCTCGAATGCTAATAGAGACCGTATTTCTATCTAGTATTTTGTTTGATAGCACATTATTTTTTCTCCTTTTCTACTAGTTTCATTGTTTTACCATAGCTCGCTATAATATATTTTGTTATTAGATGTATCAGATTTTGAGATACGTGTAAATTTATTTACATATCATGTTATATTAACCCATTGTGACTTTCAAGGCGTAAATCTGATTTTAATTTCAACAATGACTTCAATACAGTGTCTTATAAATCGACTCTTTTTCTCTCTCAAAGGAATCTCACCAACACGAATATAACAATCCGTTGCATATATGTCTTTCATGTCTATTATTCTGGAATATCGGCATAAATGTGTAGCAAAATACTCTGTATCGTAATATGTTATTCCTATCTCCATTGGTTTACATTCATGATGACTACACTGAAACATTTATCCTCTATTGCTTACAGTTGATAAAATCTACGTTAAAGGTTCTTCGCCGACTAATATGGTAGTATGCTCGGGACAAACTACCTTTAAAATCGTAAGAAACTAGTGTAAATCATAATTACCTAGATAAGCTCTGATGCTAAACTTATCGACAAAGTATGAAGTTTTAGTGTTCGATGTGCCATACATATCTTATAGCCTGCTTTAATGTTGTAAGTGGGTATAGTTGACTTTTATTCTCAAGTCCTATCAGCGTGATAATTCATGTTTATGTACTCGTCCTGCTTATAGTATTGCTTATGTTGAGCCAGATTATTGCATCTATCATTGTAGTTGACCTGTTTCTAGTGTCAGCACTTCTCTTTTCATTTATGCTGTGAAAACTTTGTGACGATTGAGCGTATATATCTGCATTTGACATCTTCTCGCTATTACACAAGACTTCGCATATTATGTATCTAGTTTTATGCCATAAATGACCAATACTGAAATCTGCATGACGTGATTCACTATCAATCACTTGCTGTGATCTAAAATTAATACATCGCTCTTTTCGTATTCTAACGCTGGTCGGTCGAGGCGAGGACAGGGAGGGAATAGAGGGCGGATGAGTATGATTATGGATTGGGTGATGCTGATTTAGTGATTTTAGACTGCGCTTTAGGAGTATGTAAGTCGGCAAGTAACAAAGATGTCAGGTCTGGGTTATTTCGATTTTGTAATCATACAAAGTCCTAATGTCAGATGATCTTTATATGCAGCTGCATTCAGATTGTCATGGAAGGTCGAGGGTAGAGGTACTGAGTTAGTAGGTTTGTAGTTAGTGGATTACATTCTCGCACTGCTCTTGCCTCAACCACATATGTTACAGTACGTTATAGAAAAACCTGATTTTACTCATATACTAAATGTGTGTATCGCATGCGTAAATTTTGATCCCTTTAATCAACTATGTACATAATTACGAGTCTATCAGGCTATGTTAGTGCGGCAGTGGAGGTTAGACGATTGGGTGTTCTATCGTTCGCTTTAGGGCGAGTTCTAAGTGATTCAAGAATTGCATGCCTAGACGCATGGAATGCTTTGGGTAAGCCGTGAGGGCGCGTAACACTGAAGGCCTTCGGATCTATGTTATGTCAATTTGTATCCAGGTGCCACCTATTAATTTAATTTAGTGATTTCCAATGTGTCTATTTTATGTACTACCACTTGACGATTATTATTGCAGAAAAGGTTCTTAGGTATTCTAATACGACGCCAATCTATTTGCTAATCACTCAAGATTGAAGCTGTCTAATCACGCATCGAATTCTAACCCTATTTATAGGTACCGTAGTAGTTACACCATTTGTGATTATACGACTGTTTGATTAATAAGACCGCTATAGTGCAATCTACAGATATCCTTGTGTATCCTGCCATAGAGCTATACAGTCGTGAAAGTCCGTAGCTCTATACGTGCGTGTAATAAGTTGCTAAATTGTTCTTATCTATCTGGAAGTTTCACTTTCTGATCTCTTCTCAATCAGGTATGTAGCTCAGCTTTCATATTTATCTCTCGACTCCCAAGTATTTACTATGACATTTTAGTTATGGCTCGGCTCGTTCTCTCTCACTCTCTCTCTTGCTGAGGGGACCCATCTCGCAAGTGGATTCGTTTTATGTGTCGTAGTACTAAGTGAGGTTACTCTCATTCTTATACAAATGCTCTATCATTATATAGTTATCTATACGATAGTTCGTGTCAAGTTGCGACGAGATCAAGTGCTGTGCTCATTCACATAAGCGTTTTACTTGGATTGGCATTTCGAACCGAGCATTCAAACGCGAAGACGCGTGATCCACGGCGGCTACACTCCGGATAGAGTCTCGGAGACCAATACTACTTGTTCGTCTGCTCAAAAGCGTATAGTACTGTATACGAGGAGCTCAGGTCGTTTCTCTTCTCGCATCAGATTCCTGATTTCCTCTGTTCGACATTGCACGCATGGATCTTGCGATTATATGCAGCAGACAATTCCAAATTTCAACTGAGTCCATTTTACATATAATGAAAATTGGGTGTATGTGCCGCAACGCTGCGTCCGCGTCTAGACGGTCACGCGTCGCTCTTCTTTCCAGCTGCGCATATCGTATACATACTTTGAGCGTCTCTGCCTATTTTAGGTCTCTTAAATCAATATTTTTTTTAATTCTGTATTTTGTATTTGGTTATAATTGCTAAGGTCTCATGTATAGCTCAGGGTATTATATATATCCGTGGTGCTCTCGGTAGAGAGTATGTACCCTCCACATATTAATATCCTACGACTTGAGATATTTACCCGGATTCGATTACCTTTATATATGCCTATTATTTAGATTATATATTCCAAGTTTCAGACTATATATTCTATTTCTTATATCGAATATAATAGGTTAGGATGGTTTCATAATTCCTAGATACTCATACTTATATTAATTATTATTATTATATATATATATATATATATGTATTATATATAATATATATTATTATATATATTTATATATATATATAATTAGATATATATTATATTTATATTATATATATTATTATAATATATAATATTAATTATATATTATACTTATTTATATAATATTATATAATTATATATATTTTTATTTTTATGATATATATTTATATTAATTATATATATATATTAATATTTGTAATTATATTACCATTTTTTATTGTATTATTTTAATTATTATTACTAATGATTTTTTTATATTATTGTTAGTACATTGCCTCTTTGTGTTTATGCTTTTAGTCACTATATATGCATTGTATATGAAACGAACTGTACGCGGAATGTTATGTAGCACACTCAATTAATACTACTATCCGTGCGCTTGTTCTATAGAAACATAGGATGGTCTCTGCACACACCAATAATATAGTTCATCAGTTTTCTTTCTGTATCCATAGTCAATTAATAAATCTTTCTTTATTTATATCGATTTTCTCTATGTCTCATCTCTTTTTGATCTATCACAAAATTGTTATTTTATTCGTTAGTCTCTATTTCTGACTTATTATTTCTCTCCAGTACATCTCCTGTCTGTGGGCTCGCTAGTGTATGTATAGAGCCTATTATTCTATGTGCATGTAGCAATCTATTACCTGAGATTTATTATATATTATTATTTAGTTGATGCTGCTTGGCTTAAGCTTGATATTGTTCTGTGTGTAGGTGTTCCGTGTTGTAGTTCAGTGCTCTCACATTCTTGGAATGTCATGAGGAGCGAGGATATAGCTACGTCGTGCTCTTCTACCGCGCTGAATAATAATTGGTAGGGAGAGTGTGCTGTCTGTGTATACACAGCTCTTTTATCATGTGGTATGCTAGAAATTGGTCGAGAGGGAATCAATGTTCAAGAGGAGGTCACATGTAGAGAGGC
>JABUQX010124914.1:0-10643 GCA_015478945.1 Trachelipus rathkii | reverse complement strand
TCCTAAAAATTAAGCTTTTTCCTTAAATTTCTCACATTACGAATCTACTAGAACCTCTTAACAAAGTACGATTTCTCCGCTAAATTTCAAACATTCTTTTGGAAAATCTATTTTAGCTCTCTAAAATTGAGAGTTATCTAACGGTATTTTCAGCGATTGACAAAATAATGTTTTCATTGCAAAGCCAGATTTCAAAAGAAGCCAGAACGAAGGAGAATTTATTTTAATTGTTTTCAGGTGTCTTTAGAATTGGGACGTTTCTTAGATGGGAATTTCAATAATGTTCTCTATATGCACGCGCAGGAATAGTTTATTAGTTGTGTGAAAAACCTGTTGGTATACAACAAAGGTTTTAACTTCTAAGAACTTAACGCTTTTTTTCCTTTAAATTTTCACATTACAAATTTAGAACTCTTAAAAGTACGATTTTTCCTAAATTTCAACATGTTGAAATTATTTTGGTAAATCTTTACAAATTTGAGTTGTTTGAACGGTACTTTTCGGAGCATTTGCAAAGAAACTAATGTGCTTTACTTTGAAATAACCAATCTTCAAAAAGGAGGAAAAAGAGAATATTAATTTCAATTTGTTTAGCCGTGTCCTTTACAATTGGCGTTTTTTAATCGACACGATTGAAATTTCAATATTTAATTTTTTATATACAAAATATGTGCGATTAGTTTGTTGGAACAACCGCGTGTTTTTAATTGGAACAAAAATTAGTAACTTCTAAAAATAAGGCTTTCTTGCTTAAAATGGTTATTCTCAATTACGCAATTCTTCGAACTCCTAAGAGAGTCACGATTTTTCCTTAACAGATTTTCAATCATCTTCGAAAATTATTCGCGGTAGAATCTATGAAAATTGGACGTTTTTAACCGGCGCTATTCTTCAGCCAATTTGAAAACACATAGACGTGTGCCACGAGGCTGCTTTCATGTGAAAACAAATGCCAATTTCAAAAAAGCCTGAAAAAGTGAATGAATTTATTAATAGGTTTTCAGATTGTCTTTAACATTGGAACCGGTCTCTTTTTAGCATGGACAATTTCAAATACTTGTTTTTAGTATACCAAATATGTTCCATGCAAAGTTTTCGAACAAACCTCGTTTTAATAAAAAATGTTA
The DNA here is from genome assembly GCA_015478945.1 of Trachelipus rathkii. NCBI lineage: Eukaryota > Metazoa > Arthropoda > Malacostraca > Isopoda > Trachelipodidae > Trachelipus > Trachelipus rathkii. The sequence goes on along the minus strand of JABUQX010124914.1, from coordinate 9,516 downwards.
CACTTTTTCTATTACGCTTTTTTTCTTAAATTTTCACATTACAAATTCTAGAACTCTGAAATTACCCGGATTCGATTTGTTATTGTTTTAAAAGTGGTGCTTTGAATTATATTTTGCGTTAATCTCAAATTGAGTTCTGTTCAAACGCAAGATATCTTTCAGGCCATTTTGAACAAAATAATGTGGTCGTTTCAGTTGAGCAAACTGCCGTACATTTTTTTAAAACCAAGCAGGGCAAAAGTTAATTTTATCTAAAGTAGTTTTAGGTGTGCTAAAGATTGACCGTTTTCTTTGACTCATGAAAATTTCAGATACCGTGGCTTCCTATATATACCAAATAATATTTTCATTGTTGCTGGGAACAAACCTTGTTTTAAGTAAGAAAAATTTAACTGTCTAAAATTACCGCTTTTCTTAAATGTTTCACATTAGCAAATTTTCAGGCAACTCTTAAAAGTACGGATTTTTTCCTAAATTTCAACCATTTGAAGACATTCATTTCGTTAGATGCGTTGAAACAATTGAGTTTTTAACAGTTATTGTTTCAGCATTTTGAATCATAATGTGTTTCAATGCTCATTCTGAAAAGAGCAGAAAGAAAATTGTGTGAGAAAATAATTATGTCTTAAATTGACGTTTTTTAATGAAATTTCAATATTTGTTTTTATATACCAAATATTTCATTAGTTGTGAAAACCTGTTTTAATAAAAAATTTTAACTTCTAAAATTACACTTTTGCTTAAATTTTCACATTACAAATTTAGAACTCTTAAAAGTACGATTTTTCCTAAATTTCAACATTTTTGAAATGTATTTTTGGTAAAAGTCTTAAAATTGGGAGTAGTTTTACGGTATTTTCCAGCATTTTTGCAACAAAATAATGTTTTTCATTGAACTGCAAGAACAATTTTCAAACAAAGCAGAAAAAACTAGTAAGTTTTCTTTAAAATTTGTATACGAGTTTTTTTCAAATGAAATTTTTCAATATTTTGAGTCTTCGGCTGTTAACCTATACAAAGTATTTCAGCTTAGTTGTGCAAAACCTGTTTCAATAAAAAATTTCTCAACGTTCTAAAGATTACGCCTTTTGCCTTGACCGCAATTTTCACGTAAGCCTTACCACAGCATTTAGAAGCTCTTATAAAGTCCACGGCACCTATCTCTATTTCCTAAATCTTGCAACATTTTGAAAATTATTTTGGTACAAATCTTAAAATTGGAAGTATTTTAACCGGCGGTATTTTCGAGGCATTCGATCAGAAGAATATCGCATGTTTCCATATTTTGGAAATGCTAGTTTCAAAAAAATCAGGAGAAAGTGAAATTTTATTCAGTAAGTTTGTCTTTTGGTGTGCTTAAATTGGAAGCGGTATTTTTTCTAATGAAAATTTTCAATATTTGTTTTTAATTACCAAATATTTTATTTTAGTTGTCCTAAATGCTGCTTTTTAATTAAAAAATTTTAACTTCTAAAAATTCCGCTTTTTTCTTAAATTTTTCACATTTACAAATTATTTTATAAACAAGTACGATTTTTCTAAATTTTCCACACAATTTGAACATCTATTGTGTTTAAACATCTTAAAATTTTGCAGTCTTAAGCGGGTATTATTTTCAAGGCATTGACAAAATCAGATGTGTATTTCATTTGAATAATGCGCAATTTTCAAAAGAATAAAAGAGAATTTATTATTTGTTTTAGCGTGTCTTAAAACCTTTGACCGTTTCTTTTTTAGATTGAACAATTTCAATAATTTGGTTTTTATAGTACCAAATATTTTGCATTTAGGTTGTGAGAAACCCTGTGTTTAATCCAAAAGATTCCTAACTTCTAAAATTAGCGCTTTTGCCTAAAAGTTTTTCACATTACAAAATTTTAGAAGAAAACTCTTATAAAGTCTTCACGATTTTTCCTTAAGACTTTCAAACATTTTGAACGATGTAGTTTGGGTAAATGCTCTAAAATTCGTAGTTATTTGTAACGGTCGTATTTCAGGCATTTGAACGAAGAAAAATAATGGTTTTTTCATTGAAACTAGCAATTTCAAAAAAGTCTCAAAAGGAAGTTTCTTAATTAGTTATAGATGTTCTTAAAATGTGACTTTTTCAATGATAATTTCAATATATTTGTTTTATTACGCTATTACCGAATATTAGTCTATTAGTCTGGTGAAAACTGTTTTTAATACAAAGCAAATTTAACCTTTTCTAAAGATTACGCTCTTTCCTTAAATTTTCAGCCATTAACAACATTTAGAAACAGTCTTAAAATCAGCTTTCCAATTCTTACACCAATTTGAGTTTTTAAACGCGGTATGTCTTCAGCTATTTGCCAAAAAAATATGTGTTTCATTGAATGCAAAATTCAAAATGCAGAGAAAAGTAAATTTATTAATATAATTTACACATAGCTTTAAATTTGACGCATTTTTTTCACTATGAAATTCAATTCTTGTTTTTATATACCAAATATTTTCATTAGTTTTGACAAATGATCCTGTATTTAATAACAAAAATTTAACTTCCTAAAATTATTTTTTTTTTGTGTAAATTTTCACATTACAAATTTAGACATTCTTCAGAAAGTACGCGATTTTTCCTACAATTTCTCAACGATTCTTGAGAATTGTCTGTGCGGACATTACTGCAAATTGGTGGATTTAACTGTTAGGTTCCAGCATTTGTAAAAAAAGAATGTTGTTGGTCATTGAAATGCAATTTCAGAAAAGCAGAAAAGCGAAAATTTATTAATAGTCATGAGGAGTCAGAACATATTAGTAGCGTTTAGGTTTTAGCGATGTACGTCAATTTTCCAATATTTGGTTTATAGTAAAGCCCAACATTCATTGGCATTAGTTGTTTGACAAACGCGTTTTTAATTAAAAAAGTGTTAACTTCCCTTAAAATTACGCTACTGTTCGTAACAAAATTTCCTCACATTATCAACATTTCGCTAGAACTCTTAAAAGTACAGACTTTTCCTCAAATTTCAACATTTGAAATTATTTGCATAATCCATCTTAAAGTAGTTTAGTTTTTTCGGGCATTTTTAGCATTTGCATGAACAAATAATGTGTTTCTATTGGAAATTCATTTCAAAACAAGCGAGGCGAAAAGAGAATTTATTAATTGTTCTTTAGGGGCACGAGTACGCCTTTTTAATGAAATTTCCATACTTGTTTTTATATACCAAATATCTGATTACATTTGTTGCAAAACCCTGTTTTAATAAAAAAATTTAACTTCTAAAATTACGCTTTTTCTAATTTTTCAAACCATTACGAATTTAGAATTTTCTTACAATTTTTACGATTTTTCCTAAATTTCAACCATTTGAAATTCATTTGCGGCGCTAAATCTTTCACAAATGACGTTCTTTACAACCGGTATCATTTCCCAGCATTTGAAGAAATCAATGTGGTGTTCACTTGAAATGCCAATTTCAAAAAGCTGGAAAAGTGAATTGTACTAATGAGTTTTAGGATGTCTTAACCATTTGACGTTTTCTTTAACTGACCAAATTGTCAAATTTTTGTTTTATATATGGAAAATAATTCATAATCTTTGAAAACCTGTTTTAATTACAAGCAAACGAATTTAAACTTCTAAATCTCACGCTTTTTCTTAAATCTTTTCACCATTACCAAATTTTAGAACTCTTAAAAAAAGCTTACCGATTTTTCTTTTCCTAAATTACACCATTTGAAATTATTTGGTCAATCTTAAAATTGAGTTTTTAACATTACTATTGAGATTAGATAAAATATTGTGTTTAAATTAAAAATTTCCAATTTTTAAAAAAGGGGAAAAAAAAACGCAGAAAATTTTAATTGTTTTAGGTGTCTTAAACTGCCGGGTTTTTTAATGAATTTCAATATCTTATTTTTATTATAGCAAATATTTCACTTGATTTTTTGAAAACTTGTTTTTAAAAAAACAATTTAAACTCTTCGTAAAATTAAGCTCTTTTCTTAAATCTTTCACCATTACGAATTCTAGCAACTCTTTAAAAGTACCGGGATTTTTTCCTAGAATTTCAAAAATTTTGCTAAACAATTTGTTTTAAATCCTTAAAATGCATTTCATTCAAAAATATTATTATGCCGTTCCTAATAATTTATCTGCATTTGAACATGCAATTTCAAAAAAGCTGAAAAGTGAAGTTTAATTAATAGTTTCAAAAGTTTCAAAATTGTACGTTTTCTAATGACAATTTCAAGTATTTTTTTTTATATACCAAATATTTCATGTAATCAGTTATTTTTGAAAACCCTGTGTTTAACTGAAGGAGATATTTAAAAGAGCCATATACGCTTTCTTTCTTACAATTTTCACCGATTACAAATTTTCAGAACCTTGAAAAGGACGATTTCTTTCCTAAATTTCAACCATTTGAAATTATTTGGCCGTTCAAACTCTTAAAATTGAGTTTTTACACCGGAGATTCTTGCCGCCATTTTGACAAAAACTACCTGGTGCTTCTCATTGAAGAGAATGCTATGTTTAAAAGAAGCGAGGAAAAGCTTAAACTTAGATTTCATTTAATAGTTTTAGGTGTCTAAAATTTGAAAAATTTTTTATTGCAAATCTTCAATATTTGTCTTTTACTTATACCAAACTATTTCCATTAAGTTGTGAAAAGCCTGGTTTTAATGTAAAAAATTTTAACCTGTTACGCTTTTCTTTAAATTTTCACCAGTGTACCAAATTTTAGAACTCTTCAAAGCTCCGACGACTTTTTCCTAAAATTTTCACAACCATTTGAAATTATTTTGGCGTAAATCTTTATATATTGAAGGTTTTTGTAACGGTTATTTTTTTCAGCATTTGAAAAAAATAATGCGTTTCATTGATTTGAAACTGCAATTTCAAAAAAGCAGAAAAGCAAAAATTTTATAAATTGTTTAACAATTCCAACTGTGATTCATTAACTTTCGTGTTTTCAATATTTGCTTTTCATATTAATTAGATATTTCATTAGTTTTGAAAACCTGCTTTTAATAAAAAATTTAACTTCTAAAATCACACTTTTTCTAAATTTTCACATTTTCAAATTTAGAAACTTTTTAGAAAGGTACGATGTGTTTTTTCTAAATTTTCAAGCATTTCGCAAATTATTTGGCTAAATCTGTAAACTGTGAATCTTTTAACGTTTTCAGGCCCATTTTGAAAAAATTAATCGTTGTTTCATCTTGAAATGCCAATGTTCCCAAAAAAAGGCTGCGAGAACAGGTGAATTTGATTTCAATAGTGTTTAGCTATGTCTTTCAAAATTGGACCGTTTTTTTTTTAGATGAAATAAATTTAGGAAATACTATTTGTTATTCTTGAGCGGATCAACCCAAAGGTATTTCATAAGCTTGTTTTTAATAAGGTTCAATATCATATGACCAAATTTAACTTTCTCTATAAATAAATGGACAGTTTTTTCCTTTGACTTTCTTAAAATTTTTTACTCAACAGTTACAACTTTAGGAAACTCTTTGAACGAACAGTACGACTTCTTCCCGACTAAAATTTTTCAAAGCACTTTTGTAAGATGCATTTAATTTAGCGTAAATCTTAAAGATTGAGTTTCAGGTTTTTAACGGTGCTATTTTTTCAGCATTGCCGTCTTTGCAAAAAATAATTAAGTGACGAAACCTTGTGTTTTATGTGTTTTTATTTTTGTGAAATACACCAATTTCAAAAAGGGAGAAAAATAGAGACGGCGAATTAATTAATTGTTTTTTAGGTGTCCTTTCGTCCTTAAGATTGCCGTTTTTTAAACTTTAATGAAATTCAATATTTTATTCTTCTCTATATACAAAGATCATGTTTCATTGACGCTGTGGAGAAACACTGTTTAATAAAAAACATTTTTAACTTTCGTAAAATTAAATCTCCTAATTTTGCTTATTAACAATGTTCATGTTTTACGACATTTTAAGTCTAGAACTCATCGATATCAAAAGTACGATTTTTTCCCCACCCTAAATTCAAACATTTGAGAATATATTTTCTGGTGGTAAACCTCAGAAACCCAGTTAAGTATTTCATCTTGTTATTTAATGATAATTCAGTTCAGACATTGAACGAGAGAAATGAATGTCCCTACTCCTCCACCATCTCGACTACATTTGCACTGTTCCATTGAAATGGCTATATTTTAACTCCTCAATAAAAAGCCATAAACAATAATTGTATGCGCTGAATAAAGTTTATTTAAATTTGACTTTGCATCTTTATTATACGCTTCTCATGTTTACTCCTTTGTGTCTCTATAAATTGACGTTTTTCTATACTCTAACTGAACCCAATCCGTTTCTACCTATCTTATTCTACTGGTTTATTCTTTCATCAATTCTTTACTCTCCTAATTTCTGACTTATTAACTTATAATGTACGTTTTATCGTACATGTTTATCCGTTTATGGAAATAAATAGAATAGATTTCTTGAATACTACCACTTTTCTGCCACCTTTCTATAAAATGTTCTACGAGTTTTTTCTTTTTTCCTTTAAATTTTCACCCAGTTACCAAATTTAGAAAATGGTACAATACAAAGAAAATGAAAATGTAAGAAAGTTACGAAAGAGTTTCGAAATTATTTTAGGTATTAAACAGAGCACGTAATGCCAGAAAAAATATCCATTCAGCTTTAATTAAATTATACTGTACAACCAGGGAATTTCTTCATAGTTACATACTAATAAGAATAACTTACTGGAGGCTACCAGTTTAAGTACTTTAGGGAAAACTTAAAGTTAGTTACAACATTAGATACAGAAGAGAAAGGTAAAAACTGTTAAAATTAAATTGAAATGAAATTAAACATATATATCATATATATATATATATATATATATATATATACGTACATATTTATATATTATTATTATTATTATTATTACATACATACTATTACATTATTAAGTATTATTGCTATGGCGTTGGCTATTGCTGGTTGGCTATAGGTATATATTTCATATACACATACTATTGCTGCTATTAAGGTTGAGTTATATACATATTATATTGGCTACGGTTGGCTGGTTAAGCATGTTATAGTTAGCATAGGTTGATATTGCTGAGTTAGCATATTGGTTATTGGTTGTTAATATATATATATATATTATTACATTATTATTACATATATTATATATAGATATACATATATATTATTATTATGATAAACATAACTCAAAATGAAAATTGCGTGGTAATAAGTGATGAAACGTAATGTAATAGGCCATATTAATCATGCTGAGGAGGGGGAGAGGTTCCACAGGATTGGGAGGATGGTTGTTTGGTCCCCTGTATAAAGGGAAAGGGGTTAGGATGGAGGTGGGAATATAGGTATTATGTCTTTTAAGTGTGGTAGAGAAAGTGTATGGGAGAATACTAATTGAGAGGGTGAGAGATTTAACGGAGGAGAGAATGGGGGAAGAACAAGGAGGATTTAGGGTGGGAAGGGGGGGGTGTGGATCAAGTATTTACAATGAAGATGCTTGTGGAGAAAGGTATAGAAAGGAAAGGGAAAGTGTAAGGGTGTTTTTTAGATCTGAGAAAGCATATGATAGAGTGAAGAGGGGGAATTATGGAGGGTGCTGGAGGAACATGGAGTAGGGGGTAAATTAGGTAAAGGTGTTAGAGCCTTTTATAGGAATAGCAGAATGTGTGTGAGAGTATTAGGAGGGGAGAGTGAGATGTTTGGGGTAGAGAGAGGGTTGAGACAGGGATGTGTAATGTCACCGTGGCTTTTCAATTTATTTATGGAGAGTGTCTGCAGAGGAATGATGAGGGAGGGGAGAGGGGTGGAATTGATGGATAGGGGTGATAGATGGGAAGTGAACATGATACTATTTGCGGATGATACTGCCTTAGTGGCGAAGAATTCAGAAGGGCTGTAGTATTTGGTGAAGGAGCTTGAGAGAGTGTGTGGACAAAAGGGTCTTAAGATAAATCCAGGTATAAGAGTAGAGTGTTAGTGTTTGAGGAGGAGGAAACAGATGAGGGGATGGGGTTAGAGATTAGAGTAGGAGGTGTAGTATTAGAAGAAGTAAAGGTTTTCAGGTATTTAGGGATGGATTTGGGTAAGGAAGGAGGGATGAAGGAAGAGATAGATCACAGAGTAGGAGAAGGAATGAGAGCATTGAGTGGTCTGAGGGAATTATGGAAAGGGGGGGATTTATCACATAAACTTAAGATAAGTATGTTTGAAAAAATTTGTGTTCCAGCGGTACTATATGGGTGTGAAACATGGGGGTTGAATGCTAGGTCCAAGAAGAAGTTGAAAGTGTTTGAGATGAAAGGGGCTGAGAGCGGTATGTGGGGTTAGTAAGAGAGAGGATTAGGAATAGGGTGATAAGAGAGAGATGTGATTGGAAAGAATGGTTTGGTGAGAAGAGCGGAGAAGGGAATGCTAAGATGGTTTGGACATCTGAGAATGGAGGAACAGAGGGTGGTTAGGAGAGTTTGGGAGGCGGAGGGGATAGGAAGGAGAGGAAGGGGGAGACCAAGAAGAAGGTGGATGGATGGAATAAAGGAAATGCTGGAAGAGAGGGATGAGGGTGGAGGAAGGTAGGGTGTTGGCGAGAGATAGAATGGAATGGAGGAGGTGGGTGGGGGCGAGATGAAGGAAAACATGATTTAGGGAAGCTGCACGTACCACTACCCCGCTTAAGGGATTGCGTTTGTAAATAATAATAATAATAATAATACAGCATATATTATACATATATATAGTATATATATATATAAAGTTATATATATATATATATGGTTATTATATATATAGCATAGTTAGTGTTGTTATATATATGTTGGTTATATATATATATTATTGTTATATGGGGTCTGTTCTCACCCTGTTCAAGAACAAGACAATGTCTATCAAGGCGAATAACAATCGCTCTACAATCAATCTTTACTAATTTTCATTCTGCTGGCATTTGTTGCAGTGATATTATTCTACAGGGTAAACGTATTTTTCACTAAAAGGAAGTTTGCTGACCTTCCTAATTCTCCAACTCGTAAAAATTTCTGGCCTCTTGCCAAAAACATCTAGAACAACTTCTGTATATCTGCAATTCCTCCGCTTATTCGTTCTGACGGTTCTGTGACTAACACTCCTTCTCAAAAGGCTAATGTCTCCGGTTTCCTATTTTCATATAATTCCACCTTGGAAATTATAGCACACCTACTCCTACTTTTCTCCTCAGATGTTCCATGTATCTCTAACTGTCATTACACATGATCGGGTGCATAAGACCCAGAGTTCTATGAACGTCATGATGGTCAATGCCCTGATGCCATTCCTCCCATTGTTAGGAGGGAGTGTTTGTCTGAGGTGTTGCCTGTTCTTGTTTAACTCTACTCACCATGAATTAATACTAATACTTTCCCTCAATGCTGGAAGGGTATATATATATATATATATATGAAGTGGCGCACGAAAAACGCAAAGCGTTTAATGATAAATGCGAAACGGTTAAACACCCAAATTCCTTAAAACCGGAACGAACTGATAAAC
>JABUQX010124913.1:20000-22270 GCA_015478945.1 Trachelipus rathkii | reverse complement strand
AAAAGAACATAATATTGTCTAATATTTATAAGACCGAACATAATCCTGTCTAATAAATGTTAGAGAATGACCTAGAATTTTTTTTTTTTTTTCATTTTTTTTAGAATGAAAAGAAACATCAAATTTAATTCAAGCATCAGATTTTTCCTATTTTCTCTTCTTATAATTATAATTATAATTATAATTATAATTTCTTTTTCTTTTTCTTTTTCTTTCTCCTTTTCTTTTTCTTTTTCTTTTCTTATTTTTCTTCTTCGTAGATAAATTACTCATTAATTATAAAGAAAGGCTAAGATTGTAAGAAAAAGAAAAAAATATTATTATTATTATTATTATTATTATTATTATTATTATTATTATTATTATTATTATTATTATTATTATTATTATTATTATTATTATTATTATTATTAAAAATGAGTATCTCCAGAGACAGAAGAAATTCTTCATTAAATTCTATTAGTTCAAAATTATATACTCGTAATAAAGAGAAGAGGAGATGAGTTTTTAATCTGCTTTTATCATTGAAGAACGTATCAAGCGTCTAGCATTCATTAAAATTATTTCAAGAAAATTCAAGAGCGTTTCCAAGAGTATCTTTTACTATCTTTCTCATTTATCTATAATATATTAATTGAAATCGGGCTCCCTAAAACTTGAAGCAAAATGTGTTTAATATCTTGCCATATTATATATATATATATATATATATATATATATATATATATATATATATATATATATATATATATATATATATATATTGCATATTACATATTATACACATATTGGCTGGTTACATATTATATATATAGTTACATATTATTATTACATAATATTATATTATATTATACATACATATTATTATATTATTATTTGTTATATATATATGAAGATATATATTATATTATATTATATTATTATTATTATTATTACATATATATATTATTATTATTATTATTATTATTATTATTATCATTTTAAAAATAGATATAGAATTCTTATAAATTTTAACAATATTGTTAATAATCTCTTGATATAATAATTACTATAAAATATATTATTATTGGTTATTATTATTATATTATTATTATATATTATATATATATTATTATTATTATTATTATTATTATTATTATTATATTATTATTATTAGATATTATTATTATATATATACATATATTTATACATATATATATATATAAAGAATATATATTGTTATTATATTGGCTATTATTATTATTATACATATAAATATATTATTATTATATATATATATATATATATATATATATATATATATATATATATATATATATATATATATATATATATATATATATATATGATCTTTCGCTGTAAAATTTAATTTAAAACTTATTTCTGATTTCAGTGGACGATTTTTTATTATTCTTCTAAATTATTATAATTATATTTTCAATGAAAATGAATATTTATAATTAAGCAAGGTAATGAATGAAAATAAGTATTTAATTTCCTTTTAAATGATTATAATTATATTTTTAATTAAAATAAATGGATTTATAATTAAACAGGTTAATATATGAAAATAGTTTTTTTTTTATTTTTCAAAAAAAATAAAAAATTAAAATTAAATATAGAAGAAATTCGCGAAGTTCTTGAGACGTTTTATCCTCAAAACAAACTTCCTCTCCTTGAGGAGAAACAACAACAAATATAAAAGAACATAATATTGTCTAATATTTATAAGACCGAACATAATCCTGTCTAATATTTACAAGACAGAACATAATCCTGTCTAATAAATGTTAGAGAATGACCTCGAATTTTTTTTTTTCATTTTTTTTAAAGAATAAAAAGAAACATCAAATTTAATTCCAGCCGCAGTCTTTTCCTATTTTCTCTTGTTATAATAATAATAATAATAATAATAATAATAATAATAATAATAATAATAATAATAATAATAATAATAATATCTTTATAATTATAATTATAATTATAATTATAATTATAATTATAATTATAATTATAATTATAATTATAATTATAATTATAATTATAATGGGTTATGCAAATTTTCTACGAACACAGTTTTAAGGTGAAGGAATTTTTACGACGATGAGATTAAAATCACATATGAAAGGAAATTTTTAAGCTTACCTACGCTAAGATTGCGTTGTTTCATTGTTGTTCGAAAAAACAAGAATTAATTTTAATTTTAGGCAACGGTGTTGCCGGAAGCGAACGGTAGCCCGCACGCTGTCTGCAATGCATGGGGGGCAACG
>JABUQX010124913.1:15000-17500 GCA_015478945.1 Trachelipus rathkii | reverse complement strand
ATTTTAATGCATATTTCTGTCAAATCTGTTTTTTTTTTAATTAAACTCTGTGCCTTTCAAACTCTTAAGGGTTGGCATCACTGTAAAGAGTAAAATAAAACTCCGCCCCAAGAGAAATCACTGTTCAAGATTTACATAGATGCATGACGAAATGCTTGAAGCCTCACTATGTGCGGTCCTATGGAAGTTTGCTATTTATTTGTCTTGACTCGACACTACATTATAGCATCGATGCTCCACTATGTTTTTACCCTTACTATATGGTGTTTTAGAGGTAAAGCTGCGAAATTGTATATTATTACGTCTTTACTATATTACTGAGCAAGAAGTGCAAGTGCTAAAATTCGAGTAAAAATCATAATCTTTACTATACAATGAAACATTAAGAATGGAACTATGCCTAATAATAATATATAATAATTATTTTATTAGTTTATAAGTGCTTTAGTTCATATTTCTGTCAAATTTGTTTTTTTTTTTAATTAAACTCTGTGCCTTTAAAACTTTCGAGGGTTGGCATCTCTACAAGAATCATATAAAGCCCCGCCCCATAAGTACTGCCAATTTAAATTGTCTGTTATTAAAACTATTTTTTTTTTAAATTAATGTAATAACAATAACATGCTAGAAACGAGTTAACTTGCTTTTTATTATTAATTTTTAAGCCTTTTAATGCATATTTCTGTCAAATCTGTTTTTTTTATTTAAACTCTGTGCCTTTCAAACTCTTAAGGATTGGCATCACTGTAAAGAGTAAAATAAAACTCCGCCCCAAGAGAAATCACTATTCAAGATTTACATAGATGCATGACGAAATGCTTGAAGCCTCACTATGTGCGGTCCTATAGAACTTTGCTATTTATTTGTCTTGACTCGACACTACATTATAGCATCGATGCTCCACTATGTTTTTACCCTTAGAGTGATAACATAGTGGAGCGTCGATGCTATAATGTAGTGTCGAGTCCTTATAAATAAATTACATAGTGTGGTTAAATAACGATGGAAGGAGAACCTTGATCATCCCTTTCAACCTTCTACTATACAAATAATAATAATAATAATAATAATAATGATAATAATAATAATTAAATTAAAAATTTCTTTTTTATTGTAAGAAATTTTGTAATTTAATTAAAATCGGCCATAAAAGGAATAATGAGAACAATAATAATACACACACACACACACACACACGTCATGTTATATATAAATGATCAAATTGTTGTACACACACACCTATATATATATATATTATATATATATAGTATATATATATACATATATACATATATATATATATATATATATATATATATATATATATATATATATATATAAATTTAGGCCCTTCTAATAGTTACAATACAAGAGTAAAGTCATTATATATATATATATATATATATATATATATATATATATATATATATATATATATATATATATATATATATATATATATATATATATATATATATATATGGTTATATTTTAATATATATTATCAACTTTTAGTTTAAAAACTACAACTCATATCTCAAAAACTACAATAGATACAGGGGAAAAGGAATACATTGTTGAAATGCTAACATTTTAGTGCGGAAAATGTAAAAAAAAAAAAAAAAAAAAAAAAATCATATCTCAAAACTAATAGCTACAGCGAAAAAGGAATACATTTTTTGGGAATCCTTGTAAAATTTTAGTTAGGAAAATGTAAAAAATAAATAAAATAAAATAAATATTGGCTATTTTTTTTTATGAGCAGGGGACATAGTATATATATATATATATATATATTATTTGTAAAGGTATTACACGGCAATGTAGGGGGCTCGAGCCGACGGGGAACACGGGAGGGGGACATTTTCCATACCCCGTAGGGGGGCGGAGGAACTCTCGCGACAATCTTCAAATACCATAGAGCGGGAGTTCCGAGACCTCTCCCTGGAGGGGGAATTAGTCCTACCCGTGTTCCCCGGAAGGCCGAGAGACCACCCTGCCATCGGTGGGGTATTCTTTAGTTAAAAAAAGCAAAATTTAATAGAAAGTCTATTTTAACGAGTAACCAATAAAAGGTCTCTAAAACAATTTTATTTTTATTTTATTTTTTTTTACATTTTCCTATGTAAAATTTTACCAGGATTCCAAAAATGTATTCTTCACTGTAGCTGGCTGTGAAGCGAGATTTTTTTTTTTCTTACATTTTCCTGCACTAAAATGTTACCAGGATCTCCAACAATGTAGTCCTTTTCCCTGTATCTATTGTAGTTTTTGAGATATGAGTTGTAGTTTTAAACCCAAATGTCATATATATATATATATATATATATATATATATATATATATATATATATATATATATATATATATATATATATATATATATATATATATGCAACAATTGAGTTGTGCAACAATTGGTCTCATTAATAATGTTCTTGTTTATAAAATATTTTTGTATGTTTGACGTAAATACTTCGTAAGAATTACGAATTTATGG
>JABUQX010124913.1:0-10000 GCA_015478945.1 Trachelipus rathkii | reverse complement strand
AACATATATATATATATATATATATATATATATATATATATATATATATATATATATATATATATATATATATATATATATATATATATATATATATATAAAAAATATATGTTTTTTTCAAAACTTCGCTTTCGATATATCGATATTAATATACCTCATAAAAATATCTATCGATATTATATATATATATATATATATATATATATATATATATATATATATATATATATATATATATATATATATATATATATGAAATCTGTGTGTACCTAACCAAACTTTATCCTAACCTAAACTTAAAAGCCGTAAAGTACGACCTATCTAGACGGATCGTCGTTGCCGTAGGACCTAAACCTAACCTAGATTGATTGTCGTTGCCGTAAACCTAGATCTAGTGTACCTAACCAAACTTTATCATAACCTACACTTAAAAAGCCGTACAGTACGACCTATCTAGACGGATCGTCGTTGCCGTAGGAATTAGACCTAACCTAGATGGATTATCATTGCCGTAAACGTAGACATAAGCTAGGTAATTAAAAGCGCATCACTGTAGGATATTCTAATATTGGAAAAAAAATATTTTGCAGAAACAGTATACTTGGAGCCACAATGTTTACTATTAACAAAAATAAAACTTTCCTCCTATTTTCGTAATTTCAATTCTTTCTTACACTTTTCACAAACTTTTTTATCTACTATGAAACAAACTATAAAATCATTTACGTAATTTCAATTTTTTCTAACACTTTTCACAAACCTTTTAAACTACTATGAAACAAAATGTTGCAAGAATGCTAAAACTTTATAATCATTTTCACAAAGTTGAAATAAATTTTTTAAAATAGGAACAAAAAATTATGTGGACCTCACTCTTCAGATGTTAAAAATTAATGACGTTTAGTATTTATATATAGATATTTTAATTTGAAACGGTCAAATAATGCCCAAAAGGAATATAGCCCATGTCAAAACATCTAGTTCATTCCCAAATGGGTTTCCTCGATATTTGTAACAAATATCGATAAATATCGATTTCAGGTCAGACAGAAACTTAAGTTTAGCCATATATATATATATATATATATATATATATATATATATATATATATATATATATATATATATATATATATATATATATATATATATATATCCCAGTACATATTCTGAATGATACGCAGTGACGACAGAGTATAAAGCTCTTACGCAAACCCCACGTCACAGTATGACGTCACGCATTTCAGCTATACGTACATACGAACGAAGCTCCGTTTAAATATAATCTATAATTAAACATATATATATATATATATATATATATATATATATATATATATATATATATATATATATATATATATATATATATATATATATAAATAAATATATATACGGTATATAGAAAAATCGATATATCGATATATCTAAGGTCCGGAAACAATCTTAAGTTTTACTATATATATATATATATATATATATATAGTATATATATATATATATATATATATATATATATATATATATATATGTAATATATATATATATATAATATCAAACATATATATATATATATATATATATATATATATATATATATATATATATATATATATATATATATATATATATATATATATATATATATATATAATATTCTAGTACTATATATATATATATATATATATATATATATATATATATATATATATATATATATATATATATATATATATATATATATATATATATATATATATATATATATCAGTGGCGCAAAGCTGAGACATCAAACAGTACCTAATATATATATAGTATATATATATATATATATATATATATATATATATATATATATATATATATATATATATATATATATTTTTAACAGTGAAAGTTATTTCCTCTTATTGTCTGCTGTTCAACGCGGAGGAATATTAATAAATAAAGATTTTCGTAATTTTATATTTATACATGACAATTTCCATTCGTAAACACCATTAGTAAAAAGACTTTATAATATAATTTTAACATACAGCTTGTCAATCTCCATTTCAGTAATTAAATTTCATAAATTTCGTACCCACGAGTTACCAACCCTACAATAATTTAAAACCGGAGGAAGTTTCTCTTTAACCATCTTATAGTTCTACCATACCTGTCCGTACGGCAATTACACCTTGGTCTCAAGAGTCAAATACTACTCTCCTTTTAATCCTGCATTGTGCGTGATCCAAAAACCTTGCAAACCAGTTATATTCATCGTAGTTTCCATAATTCAGCATATCACAAAACCACGTATGCATTCTTAATGTTATTGACAACACAGTTTCATCATGAGGGAGGATGGCTATCTACCTTGCAGTTTAGAGTTAAACCTAGACTGATTGACAGGGTGATCCAAAATACAGCCTCTAATCACACTTAAAATCTTTACGTGCGTGAACTTAGCGCTGCCCCCGCATGAGTCCCCAATCTGGAACTTTTTCCTTCGCTTCTTACACCTTGGCAATCCGGTCTCAATATAGTAAATTTTAGTATAACTTCTTCTTCTTCTTCTCTCTCGATATATATATATATATATATATATATATATTATATATATAGTTAGTATATATATATATATATATATATATATATATATATATATATATATATATATATATATATATATATATATATATATATATATATATATATATATATATATATATATATATATTAAATAATTTTTTTTTTTTTTTTTTTTTTTTTTTAAATATTTTTTATTTTGTTTCAAATATTTATGAAAAACTTGCAACTCTACTTACGAGTAGAGTTGCCAATTTTGGGAGGATTTATTTTAAGACGCTCGAGAGGAGGCTTTGTGGAAAACTCCTCAAAATAGACAAAATAAGAATAAGGTTTCTTTTACGTTGCCATGACAACCAGTGTTTTTAAAGCATTATAATTAAGCTCTCTAGTAGGCACAAATCGAAATGCCTCCAGTCAATGATTCATATGAAAAATAATGTTCGGAAGAAAATAAATGATTTTAATGTAAAATTAGCGTCCTTGTATAACATTTTAAACATTATTTTAATAGTAATAAATAGTAATTTGAATAATTTTATTACATTAGTTTCTTTATTTTTTTTAGAGGAGGCCCTCTCCTTCTGTATTTTCCCCGTAAAGAACCGCCTGATATATATATATATATATATATATATATATATATATATATATATATATATATATATATATATATATATATATATATATATATATATATATATATATATATATATATATACAGAGGCATCGTTACTCAAAAAAGTAGTTCTGTTATCGTTACTCGGAAAAATAGTTCCGTTATCGTTATTCCGTTTCTTTGAAAGGAAAAGTAACGAAGTGCCGTTACTCCGTTACTTTAAGCTTTTGAGTATGACATTAATTACGGTATCTTAGGTAATTTATTGTTAGGTGTATATTAAATTTTCAACGTTATCATTATAATTAAAAAAGTTACCCCATGTAAGACCCTAGCGCACTCAAGACTTAGTCCCTTTACATCCCCAAACGATTTAATTGAATCAGCTACTTTCCTGAAACTCACAACTTTCCTACTAGACACTGCATCATCCGTTCTCTTTTCATCCAACATGTATACTAAATATTTAAACTCTGACACTTGTTCCAGCTGCTCACCATATAACATAACTTCACACCGAGGACTGTCCTCACTCCCAACAATAACCTTACTCTTATCTACGTTTACCTTCAAACATCTCCTTTTACACACTCTGCCAAATCTCTCTACCAAACCTCTCAAACACTCTCAGATTCGCTACACAAAAGAAAATCATCCGCATATAATAGGTAGGACACCCTCCACTCTCTTCCATTCTCCATCCTTCTAACATCATCCCCTGCCACCCGCATCTATAATTTTTTCATAACCCCATCCAAATAAGAATTGAATAACCAAGAAGACATAGCACATCCCTTCCTCACTACGCTATTAATATTAAAACAATCACTTTCAACTCCATTTATTCTTACATACGCTAAACAGGTATTTCAACATACGAACGAACTTCCGTTTGAGTAATATATATATATATATATATATATATATATATATATATATATATATATATATATATATATATATATATATATATATATATATATATATATTAAATAAAACGTATTATATATAATAATTTCTGCATCACAAATACACTTTTAGTACATTAAAAAACCAAACAAAGTTATCTTATCAGATATTAAGAATTCTAAATCAAACACGTCCATCCTGAACAAAGGTGAAATCCTAACTAGTTTAAAACTTTTTTTTTTAATAAAATACCTAACTGTCCGAATCTGTACCCTAAATAAAATAAAAAGGACAAATCTGGCAACATCAAGTTTAAGACCCAATGTGTCACCTAAGTAAAATTCCAAACCAGATCTATATAAAGAATAAATGTATATTTAAAAAATATATATATATATATATATATATATATATATATATATATATATATATATATATATATATATATATAGGTAAAGCTGAATATTTCGTCTGACCTTTGATATTCGATATATCGATAAATATCGATATATCGATTCTTGGATATATCGATATATATATATATATATATATATATATATATATATATATAATATATATATATATATATATATATATATATATATATATATTATATATATATTTTTTTAATATATATACATATATATATATATATATATTTGTAGAGTACGAATAGATTGTTGCGAATAAATGTCCCAAAAGTACTCATTTTGGGATTTATTGTTTTTTGGGGTATATCACTAACGAATACCCAGGTAGTCCGCCCCGATGTCAGGAGTCGGGGTCTCTCGGCCCTAGGTGGACTACGGGGACTAATCCCTCCGGGGATGGTCCGGAACCCCCGCTCTTTGGTCTTTGGGTGTCGCGGGGGTTCCTCCGACCATCCCCTCCGGGGTATGAAACGTCCCCTCCTCCGTCCCCCATCGGCTCGAGCCCCCTAAAAAGGGTTAATACCCCATTTTAGGGGGCTCGTTGACTCACTGTGCCGTAAAATTAGGCCTAAACTGCCGTAAAACTAGCCCTATAACTTTTACTGATAGAGGGTTTAGTAGATGCCGAAATATATAAGCACGATATTTTGGATATATTAATGTAAATCAAGGGTGTTACCTGCTAAATTTAAATTTATATTTGACCTACAAAATTAAAGAAATGTTTTAAAACATCAGCTCTATTATAATATATATATATATATATATATATATATATATATATATATATATATATATATATATATATATATATATATATATATATATATATATATATATATATATTTCGATATATTAATGTAAATCAAGAGGTCTTACCTATTAAATTTAAAAGATTTCCTAATTGACTTTTTGCCTTCAATTTTTGGAAATATTTGATTGATAATGCTGCAAACACTTAAAAACTTAAATAATCAGCAGTTATTATTTTAAACTTTAAATAATTTATAAATATTCCTATTTTAAATTCATTCCTCTAGCACCTCCTACTTCTATAACTTTGAAAATGCCAATATTTGATGAAAAAAGCAATAGACGATTAAAAAAATCAGTAACTGCAAAAACCTTAATAAAGTGGATTCGTCATTATAGGTCGTATAAATCCATATTTAAAGTTAAATCAAAACGGACAGAGTAGTTACCTGTAAATCTAAAAAATTTGATAAATCCAGTTTACCTTAAACTTGTTCAAAAATTCATTGATAATGTTCGGAAAAGCATACACTGGTTATTATTTTAAATTTTACATTTTTTTACTAAATATTTATATTTTAAATTCATTTCAGTAACACTTCCTACCTCTATCTCTTTCAAAACATTACTGAAAACAAGATGTCTGCCCTTTATCTGTGTTGGTATGGGTATTTTGAAAATAGGGTCGATCGATTAACATATATCGGATAAATCTAAAATATCGATGGTCAGACGAATTATTCATATTAGCCATATAGTATAGTATAAACTATTATATATTATATTATATGAATCCATAGATATATATATATATAATAAAATTATAGTTATATAATATTATATTAACTAATAATATAAAATATATATTAGTATATATTATATATATATTATAAACGAATACCATAGCAGGTTGGTACATGCATGGCAGACCGCTCGCTGAAGCACTTGCTTCAAATGCGCGCTTGCGCCCCGAGCCGGTGCCGGATAATTATAACAACCGTACGGCATCGCTCGAGAGCAGCACGTATTTGAAACGAGCACTCAGCGAGTGGTCTGCCATGGTATGTCACGCAAGTCCTACTGGTGGCAGTTTACCCGATGGTATTCTTATAATTAAAAAAATTGAATGAATTTGTTAATTACCTTTCCAAATTTATTTTACCTAATAGATTTCTTATGCCTTAGTCAAACTTTTGTATATATATATCTTTTTTTACGAGAACAAACGCTAAATTTACGTTTTAGAATAAAATATATTTATGCTTACTCTTTAGTGTAAAGTTAAAACATTTAAGTTAATATATACGTTATTATATCCAAAAAAAAATATTTCATTAACTATCATTATTGGCTTTGGAAGTGACAATTGTTCTACTATAAATACGATCTATCTATATATATTCTAATATAATATATTATGTTTATATATATATACCTATTTAATGATGATATATATATATATATAATATATAGTATATATATATTTTAACCTTATATATATATTATATATATTGTTTAGGAGGATAAGCTCAGTCGTGAAAGCATCGGGTATATGTCACTCATCGCAAACATGCGGTGGGTTCAATCCCAGAGAAGGCAGAAATTCTTTACCTTCCCAATTATGTTCTTTATTTATGCGATTAATATGCTATATTTAACATCTACAATATAAGAAACGAGGGGATAGGATACAGAGCCTGTACACCTTGGTATGTCCTCTCTTGACTGAGCTCTCGGTTTGCTCTTAAAGCTTGTATGTCTTTGAATCCTTATATATCCGGTTGGAGGATAGTCTCATCATATATCCATCTGTTATATTTGTCCTCATTCACAACAGAGGTGGTTCATACTCTCTATATATTCTAATAAATGTCTTTACTTCCTCCAGATCTGCAGATAATAATATGTGCGATATATTCGTAAGAAATAAGTAGTAAGTACATACGTTCTATAAGTTCGACAGTATATATATTATAATATATAATACGATTATAAGAAAAATAAAACCGGATCTTCGTTACTTCAATTAAATGGTGAATTATGCTCCATAGATTATTTTATATTACGACTTTTGTATATGATTGTATTTTTGTAATTTATACTTGTAAATTTATATAGTATAATATTATTTTGAGTAATTAAAAATATAATAAATATATTTCTAATTAATCGACATTTCGGTTTATTTATAATCCCCTAATCTATGATATTATAATATATGAGTATGAAATATGTTTTTTTAATATTTATATTAATATATTTTTATTGTGAGTCATGGAGGCTAAGGAGTATCAGTATCATAAAATTATTTATTATGCTTATTGAATAGATTGTTAAACATAGCCCTTTAATTAATCATATATTGTAGGTAGGCGTTTACTTGAGGGTTCGCTTCAAGTTATGTACCTCATATACTTAAGTAGAGAGAGTCAACCACACTATTTGCAGAAAAATAATCTAGTGTTGTAGAGAACAGAGTGTGAGGATAACAGCCACCCTCATTCGTTTTCTACATTGATTTATTATCGATAATTAGTTTTTATATACAGGCGACAGCCGAAAAATCCAGACTTCGCACAATAAGAAGTCAACAAATGGAATTAAAAGTTTCTGGAGCTTTTACCTCTTCAGAAGTTGAACATTCATTTTTTACAGACATCCAAAATTTCTGTTAATTCCATGACACTAAATTTTATTTTCAGCGAATTGTCGCAAGACAGTTCAATTAGATTCTCTTTTTCCGCAATGGTAAAGTCAGATGGAGCAGCAACATTAAATGGATCCTGAATCCATGAAAATTTATCCATATGATCGTTTTTAAAATATTTCTCAAACCCGGCAATAAGCTGTGATAAGTGTTCTTCAAAAATGGATTTCATATCACGAGAGAAATCAATCCCATTTGAGGTCAAAAAGTTTTGCAATATTGGAAAACATTCTTTGCCTCCATCTTCATTCATTTTTATTTTCCATAATTTTAGTTTTTTTATGAAAGCCGAAATTTTCTCAATCCCTTTCAAAATGTGCATGTATCTTCCCTGCAGGGAGAGATTCAGAGCATTCAGCTTTTTAAAAAAATCACATAAGTATGTTAGCTTTAGCATATCTTCTAATGCGAAGTAAACTAAAGACACTACACGTCCTTACACTAAAAACAAATGACATTTTTGGAATCGTGGACAATTTTATCGAGGAATTTTATTTTTATTTTTTAGGGGGGATTTTGGGGCTTTTTAGGGCTGGAGCGTTGGAGACAAGGGGGACTAAGTACGTTTCCCTGTAGCCGACCAGACCCCGGCACTTTACCTATTAAGTCACCTAGGGTATTCGTTTATTAAAAAAAAAAATCCAAAAAACAAAAATAGCTACAAAAAAAAAATTAAAAAAACTTATTGGCAACATTAATACTAAAAACTATTTATTATATATATATATAAATATATATAATATATATATATATAATATATAAATTCTACAAAAATAGAAATTCTAATATATATATATATATATATATATATATTATATATATATATATATAGATATATATATATATATATATATATATCATATATATTATATTATATAATATAAGATAAATGGGACCAACTATACAAAGATACCTGCATGTAACTAGAGAACTACACGTCCTACACTAAAACAAATGACATTTTTGTAATCCGTGGGGGACCCCCAAATTTATCGAGGAATTTATTTTTATTTTTTTAGGGGGATTTTGGGGGCTTTTAGGGGGCTGGAGCCGTTGGAGGACAGAGGAGGACGAAGTGACTCTCCGATCTTAGGCCGGACAGCCCCGCACCTTGTATCTATGAAGTTTCACTAGGTATGGTTTAATTGTAAAAAAAAAAAAATCAAAAATCTGAAAAGAAAATCCGTCAAGATTAAAAAAACACTTATTGGCAACATTAATGCTAAACTAACTTTAACGTGGACAAAAACAATTATTGACAACTTTCGGCAAGCAGACACGGAAATTTGAATTCTTATGTACACCTATTGACTTACATTAGTTAAAAATACTGAAAATTCTTTATTTAAGCCTTTTCTAATTTTTTTTACCATTTTCTTAACTAAAATTTCACGCCGCTGATTACAAAAATGTCAATTGTTTTAGTGTAGGATTTATAGTTCTCTAGTTACATGATGTTATATTTCTATACTCTGAACATATATATATATATATATATATATATATATATATATATATATATATATATATATATATATATATATATATATATATATATATATATATATATTATAGTATATTATATATATAATATATATATATAAATATATAATATATATGTTTGTGGTGTGTGTGTCTGAATATGTTGTATGCCTTACATTGCTAAACAGGAGATCGGGAGTAAATTACATATGCGACACTTTGAGATTGACTTTAAAATCGAGAATAAGGTGCGAGTGGGGTAGGGGGTCGCCCAACTCTGAAATTTTGCATACAGTATCAGACCTTGATACTGACGTCCATGCATAGCGTAGTTTTGGCAATTTTTTTTTTTAAAAAGTAGTTTTGACCCACCCTAGTATATATATATAATATATATATATATATATATATATATATATATATAATATATATATATATATATATATATATATAATATATAATATATATATATATATATATATATATATTATTATATAACTTATATATATATTATCATATGACAGAAAA
>JABUQX010124912.1:0-24722 GCA_015478945.1 Trachelipus rathkii | reverse complement strand
AGACTTCACCCAGTTTGATTTTTTTATTTATTATTTATTTATTTATGGGGGGGGGAGGGGCGGCTCGGCTCCTGCTCCGGGTCCTGAGCTTTAATGAGAACAATTCGCAAGGTTCTTAAAGGTGCATGGATGTTAAAATTATCTGTATTTAGCAGCCATTTTAATCACTCCGGAAAAGTTTTTACTTATATTTCTGTAGCTTTATTATTTTAAATATATTATGATTTAAATTTAAATATACATGTTAGGTTCAAATATTTATTAATAATTTTTAAGCATAGAAAGTTGGCCTAAAACACCATCGTATATTTGGAATCGTAATGAAGAGATTAAAGTGTAAAATATTTGGAGTTAATTGTTTACAATTTGAAACTAAGTCTCTTAATTTATATTTGTTACCCTTTATTTATAATTTATTACACAATGTAAAAGAAATTATTTTAAAGGGAAACATTTTTAAAATTTTCAAAATACCTTTAAAAGAATTTTATTCGATTTCAATGTGTTTATATTTTCCCAAAATCATTAAATTTATACATATTATATTATTCAAAACTAATTTATAATAAATGTATAATAATTGATAATACACTGTTAATAAAATTAATAAAATAATAAAATAAATAATTAAATGTATGGATACTAGAATTGCATTTAAATCATATTAATTTATATAATATAAATAATCAACTTTAGTTTTTTCTATATATAATAATTAAAAAAAATATTTAAATATATAATATCTAATATTAGTCACTATATATCTATATTTGTATATAATATAATCTCTAAAATTAATATAATATATATACTGATTTTAGATTATGCATATATACTTATAAATAAAAGCTACAAAATCATATTACTATTATTTAAAACCTTTATTTGTGTTTGCACTGAATTGTCTAATATAAATAAATTTTCCACACCTACAAATTCTTAATTTGATAAATATTCTCTTCGTAACACCTTAAGATGATAAATCCACTTGTGTCTAAATAACGCAATTTTAAATTGTTGTTTAATAAACATTTTAATTAAATTGCTAACTAAAAAATCACTATGAAAATAATAAATACAAATTAATACATGCAGAGTAACGCCATCCATTGGATACCCCGGGTGATGATAAAGACAAATATAATAAAAATCAATAGAGAAGTATGACGAAAGTCAGAAAATCATCAGATTATATAAAACTATCTCATATGTATTATATTATCAATAATATAAAAATCAATAAATAAATACAGTATTTATTACTTAATAGAACTCCTAGTAATTTATTGTTTAATCCATTGATTTCTTAATTATTTTATGAAATTTAGTCATATTTTTACTATTACTAGTATATAAATATTATATAATCACAACCGATTTTCAAAAATAAACTTATCGAAAATACTTCACTTATATATATATACCATAATACAATACTAACGTTTTGAAAATTAAATCTCAACATATATATTACATTATTATATGTAAAGTTCAGTATTGAGTATAATATGAAAATGGTGAAATATAAATATTAATATATATAATATATAATATATAAATAATATATATATATTAATAAATTAATAAAATATATATATATAATAATAATAATATATATATATAATATAAATATATAATTAATATAATATATTACAGGATATAATAACATAATATTGGATTTTCTTTTAATTTTAAATGAATATAAAAAAGAATAAAAACTAAGACAAGCAAGTCAAAGCAATATATAACATTACAATATAACAAAAACTAATGTTGTTTTTCAATTTTTTACATGAGATTTATTTAAAATAAATGAATTATAAATATAATTATAAACCAAATAATAATATAAATAATAATAATAAATAAATTATTATACATTAATTATTCGTGTTTCCATAGTAAATAAAGGGAATAAAATAGAACAATGAAAATATTCAATAAAAGAAAATGCCATGTTAACAAACATTATCAATAAATTTACTCAATTTACTATTCAATAAATATTTATCATATATAAAAGAGATATATGGCAACATACTGCCTGGACAAACATACAATCGAGGACAGGCTACTAATAAAACGAGCTATCAGTGACAGAGAAGAGAGAGAAGAGAGAACAAGAAAGGCAGACACAGAGAGAGAGAGAGAGAGAGAGAGAGAGAGAGAGAGATGAGAAAGGGAAGAGAGGAGGAGAGAGAATAGATTAAGAGAAAGAAAAGAAAGAGAGATTGAAAGAGAGAGAGAGAGATAGAGAGAGAGAGAAGAGATATAGAGAGAGAGAGATGAAGAGAGGAGAGAGAGAGAGAGAGAGAGTAGAGAGTAGAGAGAGAGAGAGTAATTAGAGATGAGAGAAGACGAGAGAGAGAGAAGAGAGAGGAGAAGAGAGAGAAGAGAAGAGGAAGAGAGAGAGAAAAGAGAGAGAGAGAAAGAAAGAAGAAGAGGAGAGTGGGGCGGCGATGAGTTAGAGAGAGTCGAAGAGATGAATCAGAAACAAAATGCGAGAGACAGAAAGAAAGAAACATGAGAGAACCGCAGAGACCAACAGAACGAAGAAAAGAAAGAGAGAAGAGAACAAGAGAGGGAGAAGCAGACAAAAAGCACAAAAACACAACAAAAGAAAACGCAGAGAGAAGACAGAAAAAGTTCTTCGTAAAGTATTAAAAAAAAAATGAAAAAAATAATAAAACTAATAAACTTAAATACCTTTGTAAAATAGATATGATAAAATATAAAAAAATAAGAGACCCTATTTACTGAGATGATACCTTATCTACGGACGATACAAATGACTAGCAACTGATACATTAAATAATTGTATACTAAAAAACCACACAAAACCGGCCCCACACTCCCGCCCACTCCGTAATACCACAGGTCCTCATAGTGATCACCTGTAACAACAGTCGAACAAGGCTACGCTTGTTGCATGTAAGGGAAAAAATTCATCTTAAAGTCCTCCCCCACTCTTCCTACTACACAACTGAGCGTACATCAATTCCCCCTATCCCCCGACCACCCCTAGTGGCCGTATAAAGCATTCCAAATAAAAACCCAATTGAATTATATTATAATATTGTCTCATAATCTACACACACCCATTACCATTATTAATGAAGTATTAACTAGAACTTTAGTTTTTAATTTTAATCATGCCAACATATAAACTCGTAAACTTAATATTAATATTAGACAGTAACATTTCTACATTCTTAAATACGTTAGCACGTCGAACACGAATCGTATAAAACTAACTTGAACTAGATACAAGAGCAAAACAGACTTATCATAACACATTTTACTACAATATCCATATATAAAATATTATTCAATAAACAAGTACATAACAAAACATTTGCATTTAATAATTTTCTATGATCAAGGACTTTAAAGTGATCACTTGAATACCAAGTGATAAAAATTCTTTATCAAATCGATGATTTCAATATTTAAAAATGCGCATTTCCTATATTAATAAAATCTCTATATCTTTATATTAGCTATTTTTACATACTTTCTGGCAAAAAATTATAGATATATTTATATAATAAACATAATCAATTATAATACATATAAATATATATATATAATATCATAATATAAAATTATAAAAAATATATATAAATATTATATATAATTAATATGATACTATTAACACCCCACCCCGGTGTCCGGAATCGATCCCCTACTACTTTAGCCTAATAATACAAACTATCCTAATAGCTAAATAAATTAGTATAATTTAAAATAAAATATTATTTATATGATTAATATAAATACATATAAATTTAATATATAAAAATATAATATATAATACATATTTAATAATAAATAAAATAATATATAATAAATATAATATAAAAATATATAAATATAGATATAATATATATAAAATATACTATAAATATATATAACCAGTAAATAGGCAAGTTGAGTATTAAGTTAAAGCCCACATACACAAATCATCTCTAGCTAGGTATAGCATAATTATTATGTTACATATAATATAATACATACGGACATGGTCTTGATTGCTGTAGGTACCATAGGTATACTTCAGCGCCTGTTTTAATCGTATATTAGAAGTAGCGTTGAGAATGTCAATAAATAATACTAAAATGAGGAAATAAAATATCGTGCGTAGGAAGTAGTAGAGAGAAAGTGATGGATAGTATTTAAAAGTAGGTAATATGAATTATTTGACTCGCCAGATGAAAGAAAACAAAGATGAGAGGAACAAGTATTACTGACGAAGAATTTACATGTGTAATAAATATGTTAGTTGAGTGATGTTAGTAAGTGGAAAGGAATGAGAAGGAGAAGAAAAAAGGAGTTGCAGATTTTGATAGAGTGAGACCTGTATGCACAGAGAAGCACTATGAGTAAAGTTTAGTTATGGTGAGAACAAATACTAATGAGATAAAAAATTTAGTATTTGAAAAGGTCAAGATATATGTAGTGGTTGTAACATATGGCCATCTGAGGGTGATGTATTGGGGAGACCACGGAAGAGTGCGAGTAACTATTCTATGAGGATAATGTAGTAATGATGTATTTTATGAATAGCGC
Source organism: Trachelipus rathkii (assembly GCA_015478945.1). NCBI lineage: Eukaryota > Metazoa > Arthropoda > Malacostraca > Isopoda > Trachelipodidae > Trachelipus > Trachelipus rathkii. Next base: position 20,153 of record JABUQX010124912.1, on the reverse strand, counting down.
TGATCAATTAGGAGCTTCACACTCGAGATTTGTGATCTGGAGGCCATTAGACAATCTATATTAGTTGTGATGGAGAGTGGAAAGGAAAGAGATTGAAAAATTTCTGATTGATAGGATAAAGAAGGTATGTGTGTACCGTAATAAAAGCTCATCAATACCACCAAACCGAGTTGATTCAAATCATAACGCTATGACATACTACTTGGTCAGTACACTCAGACTACGGACTCTAGAAAGTATGAAAAGAAGTTAGATTTGCTGCTTAGCTCGCATGAAATTGCAAGTACTGCTTACCTGGCTGACGAGATGTAAAACTATCAGTGAGGGCATTGCCGGAGCATGAAATCGGATCATTGTGATGCAATATTATGTAAAAAGAATAAAAAATTAGAAGTTTTAGTGCGAAGAGATTAAGGAATCGGAATATCGGGAAGAATTTTAAGAGAGAGCTGAGAAAGTTATAAGTGAGAAAGACAGGTATAATAAGAGAATGTATTTAAGTTTGCAAAAATTCAGCAAATAAATCAGTCTCGAACGCTCTCAAAATAAATATGAAATTACTAGTACCCAAAGTCTGACACAGAAAGAAAAGAAGCACAACATGGATTAAAAGATAAGAATAGATAATAAGCAAGAAAAGTAATCGTGTTAAAGAGACTAAAAGTCAGAGAATTATAGAACGCAATCTCACCTAGTTGAAAATGGTGGAACTGAAAGACAGAAGTGAGATGCATTCAGACGGCAACAGATAAAAAAAACACAAAGAAATTAGAGGACATTGATGAAAAATGTACTCAAAGCATAAATATGAGAGGTCTTAAACAGAAGAATGTCTAGAACCTAATATCAAGAGAAAAAGATTCGTCCAACACCTTGAACACATTTGTACTTTTAGATTCTATACCTCCATAATTCCAAAACCATAGTTACTAAATAACTCAAGCACACTAATACAAACAAGCAAATCGGTAAAATACCTTAACATAAAAACCCTCGGACGATCCAATGTTATTAAGACCGACTAAGTCGAGCTACTCAAGCACGACTCTTAAACTACTATATTTTATGTACATAATATTGAAAATCTAAGAGAGGACATAATCAATTATAATTAATAATTCAAAAAATTATCATTGGCGTATGTAACATGGATTATATTTCAGATTTTATGGTTATATATAATCAGAAATACATATTATATGATATAATATTAAACGTTACATTATTAACTACTATAACAGTCATATAGATAATCATCGTCTTTTTCCCTTAAATAGCATTTTTAGATGGGACATCATTCTAACAGGAAGACGTCTCTCGATAATACTAATACTAAAAAACTATGTAATAAAAATTAGAATAAGATCTTGGTCAGCCGACTTAGGATTACATCACTAAACCTATTTATATGTTCGTCTATATATATTATTATATATATATATCACTATATATATATTATATATATATTATAGTATATACCAATATAATACTATATAATATTTATATATATATATTATACGGTATATATATATCATTATACACTATATAATTATATATAAATATATAATATATATATATTATATATATATTATCATATATATATATATATAATATATATATATATATAGTATATATATATATATATATAGCAGACTGTCTGTTTGTCTAAAACTAATCTGTTATGTATAATATATAATAAAGTTTATGGTAAAACAACTCACTATTGCTTGGATCCATATCAAAAGCTCTAGACAGCTTTGAAAAAGAATGAGATATTTTTGTGTACTCTCTTTTAAATGCACCTTGATGCTTTTTAATCTGGTCTACACAAGTTCCCTGAAGTAATTTTGTTGCCTCATCCAAATGACTAAAGAATCTGTTGTAGCTTTCCAATTTATTTTCCCTTTAAAATACAAATTGGGTCAGTAGTAGAAAATTAAAAATACAAAAAGTAGTTTTTAAAATGATCAGATTTATTTTTAAAAGTTTATAAGCACCATGATATAACAAAATTAGTAATAACAATCGAAAAACAATAAATAACAAACTATATTAATCAGTACTATATACTAACGTTATGGCAACATCAAGAGGAACATCAGGTCTCTGAAGTGCTTGATAAAAATTAACTCCAACAAGTTTATCACTTTCTGCTTTTCTCTTGCCAGCTTTCCATGTCTTTTCGTCATTGGGACAGGTAAGAAAATGTTTTAAAACGTCACATTGACCTAAAACTGGGTGATGACAAATACGATCGATCCAGGATTGCAACATGGTCATCCTGTATTCAATTAAGTCATCTTCAAAACGACCTGCAAGTAAACTTTGAATTTAACACAACGAAAGTGGAGTTTACAAATATGAAAACTGTAATAGATTAACTTAATGACAAATCAAAACAAAAATATAACTAGCCTGATATTTGCTTTTCTGGAAGAGGAGGAATTGGTATCATAGAAAATTTAACACCTAGACGGTCATGGAGCCAGTCAAAATGCTTGTATCTCCTTGAAACAGGTTGATTTGTAAACTTGAAAAGATATAAAAAAAAATAATAGCATTCCTACAACATATAACTACTTAAAAAAAAAGGAAGAAAAAAAAACAAAGAATAATGATTTATATAGATTTTTTAAATATATAGGAAAATATGCAACAGCTCAACCTTTATGTTAATTCCGATAATTTGGTAATGGTAAACTAATCAAAGAATAGCTTTAAATGATAACACGTGGAATTGGTAACTGGTAACTAACAATCTTGAACAAAATAATTTTATTACGTCTAATTATTGGTGAGATTTAATGGCTTCTTAGATTACCAGCCATCATAAGAGATCAACCAGGAAATTAGTTGTGCTTCCAGAACCTGAGCTAATATAACATCGTCATCTCCTATATTTGGCGCTTTCGAGATTTAGAAGTTTTACAAATAGGTACAGCGAGATGGAATATGTTGGAATATTTCAAAAAAAATTTTTTGCAATATATTTTTGGCAGAGTTTATTATATATATAATTAATATATATATATATATAATATATATATATAATATATATATATATATATATATATATTATAATATATATATATATGATATATAATAATATATAATATAGGTATATATATATATATATATATAATATACTATATTAATAATATATATATATATTATATTTTATTAATATATATATATATATATATATATATATAATATATTATATATATATATATATATATATATATATATATCTTAGGAGCATGCGAGGTGTGAGAAAAAAATAAAAAAAGGAAGATGAATCATAATGAGAGAGTTTGTGTGGATGTGAGGAAAGGGGTAAAATGGAGAGAATAAATGAAAGTACATGTTGAGATGTTTGGTCATGTGGAAAGGATGAATGATAGTCGGTTGGTTAAGCGGATGTATAGTGGTGAGTGTGTAGGGAACCGACCGGCTGGGAGACCGAAGAGAAAAGTGGATCGAGTCGGTGAACGAATTGTCTGAAGGAAGAGAAATGTGAGTTTGGCAGAGGCGAGAATAAATGTGCATGATAGGAGAGAATGGCGGGTATGCCGAATTTTGTTAACAAAAATACGGCCAAGATTAATTATTGACCAAAATTTAAACACAGACTTTAAAATCTTCATAAAAATATTATTGGAAACAGTTTCTATGGAATATTCTAGAACAGTTTTCGTCTCTCTTGTTATTGACGCATTCATGATGGTGTGATCTGAAATCTTTCTTTAAATTAGCCAAACTTTTTTAACTAATATTGAGTGCGACTTCAAATTGTTTATTATATTGAATTGTATAAATTATACTTTGTGTAAATTATTGTATAAATTATATTTACTTGATAAATACTTTTTTAACTTGATAAATACTTTAAACTTTACTTACTGGAATTTACGTATCGTTTCGTGATATAATTAATTTCAGTGTGCGATCTAAAGTTTTGGTCAATAGCGGGTTTTGTATGGGGGATGGTTGTGGCCACCTGGGCCAGGGGATGAACCCTTACATTGACGATTTACCATAGTGAGGGCCCGTCGCGGTCCCATGAAGCTCTGGGTGGGATTTTCTGTCCGTGACGGTTTTCACTATTAATGGTACAGAGGGGCGGTAAGGCTGGGCTTTCTTTTCGACATTTGTCATACTCCTCCTACTGCTTTTCTTTTCCTGATGCATTGTAGCGCACCTTAACTCCCAGTCTTGGGAAGAAGAGGTAGGTTAAGAAAGAAAGAAAGATATATATATATATATATATATATAATTATATAATATATATATTATTATAATTATATATATATATATATATATATATAATATATTATATAATATCTTTCTTTCTTTCTTCACCCTCCTCTTTGCCCCAAGATTGGGCGGTAAGGTGCTGTAACAAGCATCGGAAAGAAAAGCAGTAGAGAACATGACATAAACGTCGAAAAAGAAAGCCCAGCCTTACCGCCCCCTTCTGTACCATTTAATTAGTGAGAGCTCGTCACAGACAGAAAATCCACCCTAAGAGCATCATGGGAAACTGCGAACGGACGGCCTCACTTGGTAATCGTCAATGTATAGGGTTCATCCCTTGAGCCAGGCCCACAACCATGCCCCCATACAAAACCCGCCATTCTCTCTATTCATGCACCCTTTATTCTCCCGCCTCTGCCAACTACATTTCTCCCTTCAGCATTCGTTCACCGACTCAATCCACTTCTCTTCGGTCTCCAGCCGGTCGGTTCCCAACACACTCACCAACTATACATCCGCTTTAACAAACCTACTATCATTCATCCTTTCCACATGACCCAAACCATCTCAACATACTTTCATTTATTCCTCTCATTTACCCCTTTCTTCACACCAACACCACTCTCTAATACGTTTCATTCCTCATTTTTATTCATTCTTCTCACACCTAGCACACCCCTAAGATTGTCCATGCTGAACACATTGAACTTTAGATCTATACTTCCTATTCCAGACAATTGTTTCTACTATACAATAACAAGGTAACAACATACCCTCATGTAAGACCCTAGCACACTCAAGCTTAGTCCCTTTATTCACCAACGATTTAAATTGCACCAGCCCCTTCTCTGCCATTCACAAATTCCTACTACACTCTGGATCGTCCGTTCCCTTCTCATCCAACATATATCTAAATTTTAAACTCAGACACTTGTTCTAGTCTCACCATCTAACATAACTTCACACTGAGGAGTGTCCTCACTCACAAATACCATAATCTTAACTCTTATCCACGTTTACTTTCCAGCCCCTCCTTTCACACACCCTGCCAATCTCTTTCCTAATCAATCCTCTCAAACTCTTCTCGATTCGCCACACAGAACCAAACCATCCGCATATAATAATAGGTTAGGCCGCACCCTCCACTCAACCTCCATTCTCCACCATTCTAACACCATTTCCTGCCATCCCACCTCAAATTATTTTCATAACCCATCCATATACAAATTTGAATAACCCAAGGAGACATAACACAACCCTGTCTTAACTCCGCTATTAATCCTAAACCAATCCATTGACACCATTTATTCTTACACACGCCTTCCACTATCGTCATAACATACTTTTGATCATTCAGAAGCCTCCACCAACACCATATATTTCACTAACACCTGCCATAACGCTTCCTATTAACTCTATCATACGCCTGTTGGCAAATCCATAAACTAAATACATATTTATTCTTCTTCTCCCTCATTTTCTCAATCAATTTGTTTCCAATGTAAAGTTTGATCCACACATCCTCTACCACTCCTAAACGCACTTGTTCTTCACCATCAGTCCCTCGTTCACTCGACGCACTCTTTCGACCAAAATAGCAGCATATATCTTCCCCTACAACACTCAATAAACTTATTCCCCTATAATTTTACCAGTTCCCTTTTCTCCCTTACCACTTATACAAGGGTTAATATTCACCGCTCTCCTCCAATCCTTGGAAACTATACCCTCCATAACGCTTTATTACACACCTTACAAATCCAATCAATCAACCATCTCTGGCCTCCGCTCTTGATCATTTCACTAGTAATTCAATCTATACCTGCCAGCCACCTTCTTACAACTTTCCTACTACACAAACTACCCATTACCTCCTCCTTTACTAATAACCTCATCCCCAAAAATACCTATCCTTCTTGCACCATCAAAAAACCGCACACATTCACTAACACCTCATCCTTACTGTTAATATTGTGCAGATTTTCGAAGTGTTTCTTCCACACTCCCCCTCACATCCATTCATCATTACAAAACAACCATCCCTATTCATTATTCTAAGCAGATTCCCCTTATTCCTTCTTAACCTTGTGCGGCTCCTTCCAGAAGAGCCTTCCTATTCCCTTGTAAGTCCTATTCATCCTCCTTCCAAACGTTTCATTTACTCTTGTTTTCTCCTACGTATTAATTTGTTAATAGTCTTCCTTTTTTCCTCCCTTATATAATTCCAAGCATCTTTCTTTTGAAATCTCATCATTTGCTTTAGTACATTCAACCATCGCTTCTTTTTTTACTTTTAACCGCTTTCATCACCTCTTCATTCCACCATTCGCTGTAACATTCTTACTATCCTACTTTAGCACATCCACACACTTCCTTTGCACTCCTAACAATTCTTCCTTCAATTGCCCCCAGATTTGCTCAGTATCAACTGTTCACATTCAACCGATTTTTTACAAGCGAGCGCTCTTACATACTTATTCCTTATTATCTTGCACACTTACTTCTCACTCTTAATTTTACCCTATTCCTTCGTATCTCCTTCCTCTCCATCCAAGCCCCACTAACTTAATTTTTACATAGAACAACCATAATGATCCGATAATCCCATTCCTAACCCCTAACTGATTTAACATCCACACATACTTCAACATCTCCTTCTCACCAACACTAAATAATCATACTTTTCACTTCGATACCATCTCTACCTACACAACTCTAAGTATACTTATGGATCACTCTTGTGTTTAAAGAAAGTATTACTTACACACATACCTCTCTCTTCACAGAAATCAATCACCTTCCTACCATTCTCATTTTCTCGCGCCACCGCCCAAAACCACCTGTTATACCATCCCTTTTTTTGATCACCCTATCCAACCATTCAGTTCCCCCAAAACTATCAATCTGAAGCCCTAACTCACCCCATCCAAAACATTATTCAGATTATCTCCAAAAATCGTACTACTCTCTTCAACGTTTCCTTCAGATGGACCATAACGTCACAACCACACATACTTGACCTTTCCAAACTTAAATTTAACGCATTAGAATTCTAGTATTCACACAACAAAGTCTACCAAAGCTTCATACCACAGGTCACTCAATCAAAATTGCAACTCCTTCTCTTCCTCTCTCATTCCTCTTCACCCAGCACGCACGCACACATTTCACATCCCACATTTAATTTCACCTTTTCCTTTCCATCTTTGTTTCAGTCACAGCGAGCAAATCAAATTTGCCCTTTCTAAATACATCCATCACCTCTCTCCTCTTCTCCTCAACATTTATTCCTCTGACATTCCATGCAACCATATTGTTCACACATTTTTGCCGAAATATAGAAGGTCGCTTTACGCCGATCACGACTTCCCGAGCCTGCATTAGCATTCCCTGGCAAGAAATAGATGGTAGTACGCAGCCAACCCACCGCCCCTTTGTCGACTTCTACGACACGCAGGACATACGATGTGGGAAATTCTTTCTCCCCGCACACAGGGATATGAGTAGTAGGGATGTCTGTAAGGTGTTATCTAGAAGTGGGGTGTGTACTTTAATCATGTGTATATGATATGTGGATAAATGGTGGTTAGTAATATGTTGCCTGGAGGATGAGTGTGTGAAGAATATGAACGCAAAAGAGAAAGGCGCACCATTAAAAATGGGAGGTTATTTCATCGTTCGTATGGAGTGTTACTCCCTCAATATATATATATATATATATAATATATATATATATATATATATTTATATATCATCACCCATTTTCTTTCCCAAAGACTGGGGGTAAGGTGCGACACATGCACTGGAAACAGAAAGTAATAGAAGGATATGAAATGACGAAAGTCGAAAAGAACGCCCAGCCTTTTCATAATATTTATTAACTTTCTGAAGAATCGCCGCAGTCAAGAAAAATCACCCTAGAGCTTCACAGAATCGTGACGGACCCTCACTATATGGCATCTCGTCAACGTAAGGTTCATCCCTTGGCCCGTGGGCCCAACCATTACCCTCACAAACCCCCGCCAATTCACTATATTATGCACCTTTCTTCTCGCCTCTTCCAAAATCACAAGGCATTCCTACTCAATCCACTTTTTCTTCGGTCTCCCAGCCAGTTCAATTCCGCACACTCACCACTATACATCCGTCTAACCAATCAAAACTATCATCCATCTTTCCGACATCGACCAAACCATCTCAAATGTACTTTCATTTATTTCTCATTTCTCTTTTCATCACATCCCACAACTCCCTAATGAGTTCATTCCTCATTTTATCAATTCTTCTTACACTAACACGCCCCCTAAGATTGTCCATCTGAACACATTCTACTTTTAGATCTATGCAATCTTATTTCAGACCATAGCTTCACTACTATACATTAACACAGGTAACAACATACCCTCATGTAAGGTCCTAGCGCACTCAACACTTAAGTCTCTTTACGTCCACAAATGATTTACTTGCTCCGGCCATCTTCCTACCATTCACAGCTTCCTACTAACTCTGCATCATCCGTTCCCTTTTCATCCAACATATATCCTAAATATTTAAACTCAGACACATGTTCCAGTTGCTCACCATCCAACATAACTTCATGCCCTGAGGACTGTCTTCACTCACAACCATAACCTTACTCTTATCTACGTTTACTTTAATTAATAATTAATTAATTATAATAATAATAATAATAATAATAATAATAATAATAATAATAATAATAATAATAATAATAATAATAATAATAATAATACTTGATTAAATTGATCTTATATTCTATTCAATTTCAAATGAAGGTGCTGATAGAGGAAAAGGATGGGTCAAAGGGTCAAACGTTAAAGCTAAGAAAGAAAGTTCAGGAAATAAAGATTGCTTGAACCTTAAAGGTAGTGATTAGGTATTCTATTTATTTATAAAATAGTCAAACATATATATTTTCCTTTTGAAGGGATTTGTTGTAACATAGATAGTAAAAGAGTGCCTACGGCCTTTGCTAGTTTCTATTATCATCTCATTTAATTAAATTAAGTAAAATTAGTTATTAAACATTATACAAAATGGACATATTAAGTAAATCAATTTTGTAGTATTGAATTAATAAAGACTGCCCACAAAGTGAGTGTGACTGTATGGATCCTAGTCTATTAGAACGATAAATGTCCTTTTTATTTTACCCGATTTTAATCATATTTATGGTAATTAGGTTAAAATATCATCTTAGATATTTAGCTAATAATAATAATAATAATAATAATAATAATAATTTTCACTCACTGATGGTGTTATGGTGTATGCAATGAAACTTTTCATGCCATGAAATTTTGATTCTTTCTTAGGTGATGTAATTGAACAGCTGAATTCTATTCCAATTCTTCTCCAGTAAGGAGCTGTTCCATCATCGTCAATGAAAACCTTGTCTACGTCCTCAACATTGAACTTTCCTAAACCTAAAATATATAATATATATATATATATATATATATATTATATATATATATATATATGTATATATATATATATATATATATATATATTATTATATATATATATATTATAATATTATATTATATATATATATATATATTATATATATAATATATATATAATTATATAATAGTATATATATTTATATATATATATTATATATATATATATAAGGGATGGGAGTCACATATTTTAACTGATACCAAATTTTTTTCCAGTTTGGTCAATAGCAATACAGAGACTATTGTCGATACTGATTCTGATACAAAAAATCAATAACCAAAAAAATCTTAAAACTAACCTTAGTCTATTAAAAGCATAGCAACCCCAACTTCCTGAAAAAATTAATAAGCAATGGGCAATAATTAGATTAACATCTAGCTATCAGAAATGTCCAACTAGAATTTCAACTTTCGAGGATGCAATTTATATAAAACCCTTTAACAAATATAAAACTTTAATGACAAAGTTTACTCTTAATTAAACATTTGAGATACTCACCAATATTTTTTAGATTTATATTTGCAAGTGAAGATAATGGGGTCCAGAGTCAAATAATTTTAAAATGTGGTCAGAAACGAGCAATTTTAAAATAAAGAGTCAGGGAGTTTGGTAATTTTAAAATTATGGATTTAAAGTTGGAGCCAGTAAAAATTTTACACACTTAACAGCCATGAGTAAAAGAACGCACTCATTCAAAAGTTAAATCTGTGATGCATAACAATAACTAATATTCTACAATAGTCATATTTATTTACTATTACAAAAAGCTAAGAAACAAATACTTGATAAGACTATACAAGCAATTATTAAGGTAGGTCTTTAGAATATTAATAGTAGAAATATAATCAAGGGATCGGGTATGCGGTTAAATCCTAGGATATCATCCTAAGGTAGCAAAGGGTGAAAATGAAAACAATTCAAAATTTAACTACCAACATTTTTATTATCAAATTTAAGTGATTAAATCTATAATTATAGTTTTTCAGTGAAAATAAAATATCAAATCGTATTCATTTCCACAATAATATTACTTACTCAAAATTCAATGAAACAGTATATTAATACAAGGAATCAACCCAGGTTTTTATGTTAAATTTAAAAATGCTTTTAAGAGCATATGGATGTATTAAAATAAAAAAGCAAAACAATGAGAAATGTTAATTTAAAAATATAAATAGAAAAAAATAATGCAATAATTACATTACAATAGGGAAAGATGAAAGGAAAGTATCCTTTTCAGTAATAAAATAATCTCTGAAAGATCTAGTTTGATAATGCCACCAAACCAATTTTTTTTTTTTATATATATACAGTTGACACCATTGCTCATGTGCAGAGTTCTATTTGTGGAGGGGATGTAATAATTGTTTTAAGTTTGAGTAAGAAGAAGCTAAGCCTAAGGAGAGAATACCACACATTCTCCCCCCTCCCCAACCAATTTCAATCCTGGGTCTCATGTTTTGTTGGGCAAGTGCTCTTCCACTGAGCTACAGCTGATTAGGTTACATATCGTTTCCTTAGTCACCTTATTGAAGAATCTCTATTTTGTATTTTTGTAATCTGGTTACAAAACTATTTTATTTTGAAGGTAATGTGGGTCATATATGGATTTACCTTGTTTCCAGCTTCTCTTATCAATTAGAGGTGATAGAAACCAAATTCACAAAACTCTTTGAAACTAGTTTATTGTATTTAACATTATTATTATAATTAATTCTTCATAATATTACAGAAATGGTTTTTATATAATTTGAATTTACAAAGCCATCTAGAGAATTAGTTCTAATAATAACTTTCTAAGAGTCTTGCGAATATGGTTTCCATCAGTGGTAGCAAGGCGTAATTTATAATACCAATATAAATAAATTATTATTATACATTTTTCCTATTCTTCTTTTTCTTCTACATATTCCCTGACCAAATCCTACTTTACTCCTTCCTTTGTCGACATATCTGCCACTTGTTCTTTTGTTCCTTTCCACTATACTGCTTTCACTTCACCTTCTGTTAATATTTCATTTATAGTCAACAATATATCTATTCTCAATCTTTTACTGATAAATCCCAAAGTAGATTTAATATCTATCGATAATGAATTGCTTATCACACGATCTTTATTTTATTTTTTTACATCAATCATGAAATACACAAAACGACTTCCAATATTTACATTTGGGTTTCTACTAGACTTACAATGTATCCTATTTAAGACTTGAAACCCTCCACACTCCTGAAAGATGCGTCTGTGTATACTTCTATCCAAACACCGCCTTATAATTTCTCCACCACTATGGCTAATGTTTCATATTTTATATTTTTCATTATCTTTATTAGTTTTCTCATATTTCTTGTTTCTCCTTCTTTAAGGTACCTACTCAGATCATTTACATTAATTAAAACTTATACTAGGTCTGGTATGCTGACTTACCCAATTTTTCTGTTCTGTTAGAGATCTGTATAGCGTCTTTATTATCTCCATTAACTTTCGCTCTTTCCTGTATCACCTTTCCTCTGGTATCTCAATGTTATTTATATAAGAATCTTGGTCTTGTTTTATCCCTTCCTTTCTTTTTCTTTTTTTATGTTGACTCCTACGGTATGTTTTTAAATTTGCACATTTCATCATTTCTACTTTCAGCAGCTCCTTCAATCCACCACTTCACTCTCAAATTCTTCATTACCCCCATAACAAAAATCATCTACGTGCGTACATATGTTTTCAATTAGTCTCTTCACTCTCTTGTCACTTTTCCACATAAATCATGTAGAGTCATATTTGTATTTCTCAACCCCTGTTTCTTTTATAACCTCAAATTTATTATACCAAGTTATGGCAGCATCTTTTAGACCATATACCACTTTCTATAGTTTCCATACCCCTTTGGTTTTAGCCTCTTTAGACAGTTTGATGAGTATTTTCTTTTCTACTTGATCTTGTAAACAAGCTATCTTTATATTGAAAGATTTAGACATCCATCCATAATAACTTATCACGCTTAAAAGCAGTTTCAATGTTTTGGTAGAACATGCTGGTGCATCAGTTTTTTCGTCTAAGTTTTTCTTCAAAACCTCTTCCTACTAATCTTGCTTTGCACTTTTCCCACCATCCTTCATTTTTTCTCTTATTATCCCTTCTAGAAGATGTAACCTTTTGTCCCAAATATTACTCCTCCTCATAACCTGCATTTTCTCCCCAGATCTCTAATTCATATGTATTGGCCCTCAGGGCCTTTTCATTGTCAAAGTCAGCTAACTATATTTTTCCTCTTTAATGTCCACTGTATTTTCAAAACCTCTTATTCTATCTACTTTTTCTTTCCTGTTTGAATATCTTCTACATTATAGCTATCATTCCATCTTGTACTTGCCACCTTCCCTGCTCTACATATTTTTTTGCTTCCTTCGCTCTTTCTGTCTCCTTTACCTTTGCCCTATATCTTTTTCCCTTCATTAATGGTATGTCTAACTCTTGAATGTCTTCTTCGTATTCTTTCAGATTATCTTCTACTTGGTATTTCCTCTTCCAGTGCATTCATCATTATCCTATTCTCAAACTTCTTTGCATCTGAAATGTTTATCTATTCCCATTGGTTTCTCTTTTGTTCATTTTTGTTACCACTGTCCTTTCTTCAATTCCATAAATTTTTTCCCTTATTTTTCTGTATTCTTGTTATGTGAACTCTAGCAATTTCACGTGATGTCCCTCCGTGTTTCACTATCACTATTTTCCCTTCTCTTTCTATTACCTTAGCTGGTCTGCTCCACTATTTTTATATACTTCATCTCTAATTTGTGAATCTTCTAATCTGTGTTCTCTTTCTCTTTCCAATAAAGCCCTTAATATTCTTTATTCCTGGCCTACATGAATTTCTATTGCTTGGTGAATAACATTTGGGGCATAACCTCTGTTTTTCGGACTGGTTTTAGCCGCCAGAGACTATACATAAACACGTTCCATCTTTCTCCTTGAAGCCCTTGATTAATCCTCGTTAACTACTCGTTAGTCTTTCTATTCGCATTGCTGAGCATAAATGGATCTCCTATTAAACTTTGGAACATTTGCACAATTCCCCATATTCTGCAATTAATTCTCATTCTCTTCAGAAAAATCATCCTGTACAGTATACAGGATTCAAATTGCAATATTTTGAACTTTGAAAGAGAGCCTGATCTCCATTCTTTAAAACCCTTATATATGTGGCTCCACGCTCCAAAGCTGAATGAAAATTTACACACAGAAAATATTTTAAAACTGAAGTAGAATTTGTCCTTTAGTAGTACTTTTTACTATTTATTTACAAATATTAATTTTCATTTATTTACTTACTTATTATTTATAATTAATTCATTTATATATAACTTTATGTAATTATTTTTAAATATTATTTATTTGTAATTTTGTTATATTGTTATTATAATCTAAAAGCCTTAAATGTTTAGTAGAAGTTTACAATCCATCTCGAAACTAGGCCGCCAATATTAAAAATAATAGGTTAAATTTTTCTAGGTTTATTTTTATACGTAAGTCGCTCTGAAGAGATAGAGTCATGTCACTATATTTATATATATATATATATATATATAATAATATATAATTAAAATATATAATATATATATTATATATTAATAATATAATAATATATATATATATATATAAATATAATATATATATAATAATATATAATATATATATATATATAATATATATATATATATATAAATAATAATATATAATAATATAATAATAATAATATATAATATATATATAATAATATATATAATATATTCAATATATCAGTAGGGTCCACATCATCATCATCATCATCATCCTTTCTCCAGATTGGGAGAGTAAGGTGCGTTATATGCATCGAAAAAGAAAAGCAGTAGGAAGAAATATACACAAGTCGAAAAAAGAAAGCCCAGCCTTTACCGCCTCCTCTATACCTAAATATGAAAACTAGTCGGCAGTCCGGAAAATCCACCTTTAGAGCTTCACAGACCGTACGGACGCCTCACTATTGCATAGCGTTCAAGTAGGCGTCCATCTCCCCCCTGGCCCAGGACCACCAACCATAGCCCCCTCCAACAAAAACCCCGGCCATTTAAACTCCTATTATGCACCTTTATTCTCGCCTCTGCCCCAAACTCACATTTTCTCCTTCCAGACATTCGGTTACTGACTCAACCCACTTTTTCTTCGGTGTCCTAGCCGGTCCCGATTACCAGCACACTCCACCACTATACATCCGATAAACCAACGGACTATCAAACACCGAAAAAACCCACCCCCAACCAAAAAAAAACCCAGCCCAGCGAAGGAAAAACCCACCCAACGAAAAACCCACCTACCCCTGCCTTGACCGACCCTGACCTTTTTTGACCGTGACCTTTTGAGCTCCCAAATTTTTTACCTGACCCTGACCTTTTTTGCCCCTTGACCTTTTTTTGCCTTTACCTTTTTGGGCCCAAACCCTTTGGTCTTCCATGTCTCAATTTTTATGACTCATAATTTGCAGCCCTAATTGGCACCTAATTTTTTCGCAGCCCTAATTTTGGCAACCCTAATTTTATTTAGCACCCCCTTCCCAAGAAAAGGGTGCCCCAAAACGGTTGGCGAAGGCAACCGTTGACGTATTACCCCCCTATTTACCTCCCCTAATTTTATGCACCGGGCCATTTTGCCCACGTAAATTTTTGATCTTCCTTAGGTCTACCCCTTTTTTGATGTCTTAAACTGTCTGGACCATGATATTGTCGACCATCCCTTGGGTCTTCCAATGACGGTCATTTTGCCCCACGTAATTTTAGATCCTACCTTTAGTCTCTTCCCATGGTTCATTTGGCACCACTGTAATTTTGCTACCCTTTGCAGTCTTCCATGGGTCAATTTTTTGCCCACGGAATTTTTTGGCAACCCTAGTACTTCCATGGGGTCATTTTTGCCCACGGTAATTTTCAAAACCAACCCATTTATGTATTCCATGGCACGGCAATTTAAGCGCCACCGTAATTTTATCTTCCTATGGCTTACCGTATTTTTGGTTTTCTTTACCTGTTGGCCATGATATCAACCTTATCCCTTACATATACCCAATGTCTCATTTTTGGCTCCACGGTAATTTTTGGCTTCCTTAGGCTTAGCCCCTATTTTTTTACCGTCTTTACCTTGTTGACCCATGATATTTCGTCCTATCCCTGCCCATTATTTTTTTATTGCTCCAATTTATACCATGAGGTCAATTTGGACCCCACGCTAATTTGGATGGCTTTGATGGTTCCCAAAACCCACCGTAAAGAGTAATCCCTAGTGATGTCATTAGTGTTTCTCTATGAGTATTAGATGAGATGCCAGGAGTTGCCAAGTGAAAATATCAGTGCAATGAGTGCCACATAAGTGCCAAACTGAAGTGCCAATGAATGCCAATGGTGCGCCACAAGGCCAGTGATTGCCACATGTGCCAACTGAGTGCGCTTTTTCAAGCCTTTTCTAGCCTCCCCTGATCTCCGAAATAGCCCTAATATGGCGATCTACCCCTAGAAGTAATAAAGTTAATGAGAATATCGAATGGCGTATATTACAAACTGCTAGGATCTTCCTACTATGATTAGTATTATTCTCACATAAACACTTATACACACATTCATATGACACTTGATTAAGCACTTTACACTCTCCATAGACACAATTACATTATAACCATATGACACTTACTATTTAAACCATATAACACTTACACTCACACCCACACACAAATACATTACACTTAACACTCACACACCATTTTTTCTTCTTAATTTTTTTTTTTTTAATATTTTGATGCCTCAAACTTGGATGCCCCAACTTATGCCTCCAGCATTAATCCTCAACTTTGGATTGCCTTCAACTGTGAGCCTCAGCATAATGCCTTCAACTTTAGCCTCAATTTGTTTTTGTGTTTTGGCAAGATCTTTGATGACTCATCTTGATGGACTCACTTTGATACCCTCTATATTATGATTCACTTGATGAAACTCATCTTTTTGTCTAACCTCTAGATCATAGCTACCCAACAGGGCTCAGCGTGAGCCCTTCGCGCAAAGACACGACCCCGCACCCGCAGGTCGACCCGCCGCGTTCCCCGCCCGCCCTTTGCCCCCGCAGGCGCCAATATTCTCGCGAAACCCGCCCCCGCGAGCTCGGCCCCCCCCCCCCCCCCCCCCCCGCCCCCGCCGCCAGCCCGCAAATTTGCGCGAAACCCGCCGCGCTGCGTCCTTCAGACGCAAAAATTACCGCCTTGGAACCAAAGGACGAAAAATAATATAATATTGAGTCATTCATTTTTATTTCCATAATAAACATTCAAAGAATTTCTTTTTCAAACTAACTTAATATTCGTATTACTAAAATGTTCCGAAATTTTATTAAAAAACATATATCTTTACATAAACCTTAAGGCAGTAAAAAGCCAGTAAACAATAAGTTATACCTAACACCTAGGGATTAGTATGCCTTAGTTTTACTGCTTTACTGATAACATCCTTTGCCTTAACAAAAAAAAAAAACTGCTTAACACTTCCCGTATTATTTTAACTCTGTAATATTTTGTACATGAGTTTTACATCGTACTTACAACTCCGCATTTTGCATTTAACCTTTGCTAACCGCTATTAACCATATTCGCCATTTACTGCCTTTTACAATATACATATTGCAATTTACTAGCCTTTAACTCTTTGCTTTACTGCCTTTAACTTTCTGCTTTACGGCTTTAACTTTCTGCTTTACTGCCTTTAACTTCTTGCGTACCTCATATATTTATTACAATTACATACCTTAAAGCAGCTGTAAAACAGTAAATCAATAGAAGCGTTTACCCTAACACCTAGTGGATTAGTACCGCTTTTGTTTACGCCTTTAGCTTAACGTCTGCTTTACTCTTTAACTGCTGCTTTACTGTTTTAAACTCAATTATTATTAACATTATTTTTCTTTTAAATTTTTATTTTGTTTTATACTTTTTATTTATTATTTCTATTTTATTTGTTTTAATACCTTTTTATTTTTAATTGGAATGTAAGAATTTTATACACAGAGCAAATAGTTTATTACAAAACATTTTATTTAATAAAATGCTACGATATGTATATTGAAAAATATTTTTCGGACATACGATGTTTTAAGGGGAAGTAAAAATCGCGTTTTCATTTTAAAGCATTATTACATAATTAGAAACTATAAAAATCATTGACATACAAATTTTAGCATCAAATATATTTACAGTTTAATTAAAAAAAAAAATAAATTAAAAAACATATAATAAATAAAAATACAATAGACCCACAAAATTGAAATAAGGACCAACAGAGTAAGACAAGTCTTTTAACAACAGCTACATATTTATATTAAAAAATAGTAATAAAATATTAGTTCAATATAAATTTTTAATGTTCAAAGAATCAGATTATGTGAACATTATCGTTTTTTGCCCTATAAACGAAAATCCAATGTCCTGTTGAGGTGTGACGAAAAGTCATGAAATATGAGGCAGTTATGCCTTCTCCAACTGTACAGAGTTTATTTCGTTATAGGCAACACCCTAAAAGCGATATGTTCATTTTTATAAACCCGATTATTTCCGCTTCAGTTCATCTTTAATAAAATTCAAAAGTACTGCGTACTCTTCAATTTCAATGAGTGAGGGATGCTCGAAGATAGATCACTACAGTAGGTGAGTAGAATCCATCCAAAAGAGAATTAGTCCCTAGGTTCCCTTTCAAAAATGTTTTTTTTTAAAATTATAGGCAGTTACAAGCTGAAAGTCTGCAGTTAAGATCATAGCGTATAAAATGACTATCTTGCGTATTCTTTCAAATTTAAACCTTGTCCCGCCCATTCATTACATGACACAGTATTGGGCATTAATCGTTTAAAAAAGGTTCGAGTACAGATGAGAATAGTCTCCGTTGTCTTATAACCATTCATAATCACGTCCGTAGGCAGGTCCCATGTCACCATGTAAACTATATCCCCTATAAGTCCGAAAAAGGTGTGAAAATTTATATGCCGACTTGTTATAATTACCCGGGAGAGCTTCATGCTCCCACAATCCCCCCTAATTTATTACTTTCTGTAAATTTCCGCTTCACAATGTTAGGGTATTATTGAAACTTCTATAATCCTGAGTAAAATTAAATATCTTGCGTTCAACTCTCTTAATAGAGGCACTTTGCATGTATTATTCAAAGCGAATTTCAAATTTCCAAATACGCTGTGTTCATAATTTCCACTTTCTTGACAAAGGATAAGCCTCCAACATTTGAAAACAGTTCGGAAACATTACACGTGAGCAGCGCCAGGGTTTACTTTTATTTTAAGAGCAAAATTAGGATTTGTTGAACGTGATAAAATGATTTTAGTATCTACAGATGGTAGAAAGAGTTTCTTTAGAGAAGATATCGCCATTTAATCGAACGTAAAATTTTTTTAAATTCAGAAGTTATTATTTATGGACCTCAGCTGCTTTATCTATAATGTGGCCCGAGCTTCATCCTTGAAACTATAAAAACCGCATGACGCATGACTGGAGAAGAGCCTGTTTAGCATCGTCTGAATAATTTATCAAATGCTCTATATAACTTCTATAAGGCTAATTTGCCGCTGACTCTCCCACTGAAGATTCGTTGAGATAGACTTCAATCTGGTTAAAACAAGTATACAGGAAATTTGATTCCGTATACACTGCGTGGTCGTCGGCTGAGGCAGGGTCTGTGACATCGGGTTTCGTCAATTTCGTTTATAAATATAAAAACACAATGGATGGATCTAGATACTGATCCAAGGTAACTTAAATATTGAACTCGAGAGGGACGTCAGTGTTGGTAATAGAGTGTAATGAATTAATGTTAATGAAATTGGTCTCGCTTACGCTAATTTGGGATGGGTTCACGAAGAAGAGGTCTAATTCACTCTTACAACAGTCCGTTCTAGAAGGATGAAGGAAATGCATCTTGTGAGGTGTGCACTGATCGTTTAATGAACAGAGTGGTGATTTAGCTTTTCTTATATACTAGTGTAGTATGATGCTATTTATGTAAAAGATGCCAGCTAGCAATTAATTTTCAAACACATCGATGCATTTTTTTCTTTAGGGGTCTTTTTACCTTATGTTTTTCTCTGCGCACAATTTCTTGCGACCTCTGCCTTGTCCTGTCATCGTGCGCCTAAATTTGAGCTTAACATCATCCAGCAACTCGTCAGAAAAATCAGAAATCCGTCTTTTTAATAATGTACGAGGGTTAGCTCCTGCTGCTATATCTTGTATAGTATGCAGCCCTGTTCTTATAGCTTTTTTGCCTTAATGTTCCTCTCCTCTTCTAAACAGAGGCATTGAGCTTCTCCATAATTTAG
This sequence comes from Trachelipus rathkii, assembly GCA_015478945.1. NCBI lineage: Eukaryota > Metazoa > Arthropoda > Malacostraca > Isopoda > Trachelipodidae > Trachelipus > Trachelipus rathkii. The sequence goes on along the minus strand of JABUQX010124912.1, from coordinate 22 downwards.
TGAAAAATCCGCCAAGCCCATA